>JAZGTJ010002322.1:0-43478 GCA_036877575.1 Botia almorhae | reverse complement strand
CAAGGGTTATGCTTGTTATCCATGAAAGATTTCAACTTCATGAACTACAGCAAAGTCTATTGTGAAGGAAGTAAAAAGCATTTGGCATGCAAACCTACTTCTGCCCGAAACTACAAAGAACTTTACAGAAAATTACAGATCTAATTACATTAAAGAACTAACCATAAGAAATGCAAACAATTTCTAAAAAAAGAGCTATCTCACGCAATTATGTATTTAATAACTTTTCTACACTGCAGTTCTAAAACAGTTCATTCTAGTGCTTAACAATAAGCCTGGTCCAATGAGAATCCTTGCTCTTTGTTAGAATGTGTCAACAACTTTAAACAAATCACCAATGCTTTGCACCCTATCACCAAAAAACATTATCAATTATCAGACTGTTTACGAATTTGTAGCTGTCATACAGCTGCAGTTCAAAGGTACATATTCCAGCTATTATTGCAAATTAAAAACCCAATAAAAGCTATTGTTAAGTATGTATTGTTGAATGTATATTAAATTATATTTTCTTTGTTGCGGCTGTTAAAAAAGGAGGGCTAGAAAAAAGCTTTAACCATGCAAAAAACATTCTTTATGTTAAGGCTTGTATTTTATTAATTTTATCGTTATTCAATGCGAACTTTAGTCTTACACAAATGTTGTGTTATCGGCAAAGTAAACGTCATTACCGCGTCTTTGAGGTGGCCGTATTGTATTTTGCTCCCTGCCAAAACACACAAGACGCAGTGTGTCTGTAAAATTGAGAGGTTCAGAGAGAAGCTGAGGATAGGCTTAAGTACCTGTGGGGGGGCTCCCTGGGCTCTCTTCCAGGGGTTCGCTCTGTGGGGGCCTCCAGCGGTGAGGGCAGAAGGTTTAGGCATGACGCAAGGGATTGATTGGAGTCCTCCCGCGAAGCTGTGAGAGTAAACAAACCACAGGTGACCTTAGTCATCTCATAAATGCCAGTTTCTCACATAAAGTCAAGCTTCACTTTCGTCATTTCCTTTGAAATAAGAATTTAATGCTTCCACAGAAATCGGTAATGATGTTTTGGTAATGATGGAGTGGTGTGCTGACCATAAATCCTTTTATGTGGCAAATCATTGGTTGCCAAGAGAAAGAAACCATTGAATTTGAAGACATTAAAAAGCCATAACTGGTAATTTTTCCAAAAAAATAGCATGCATTATTCGAACAGACCCAACAATATGGAAATACTAATTACGATGTTTAATTTTAAAGACATTTCGTTTAATGCTATACGTTGTGGTGAAGCCATTTGGTGTACAACATCAGAACTTTGGCCTGAAGCAAAACCAGTTAAGAACAACTTTCTGTGGGGGAAGTTGATGTTATAATAAATAACGTCATGCACAGACAATATGATATTTACTTCTCCTGCAATGAAACTGCTTGAGCAAATATCAGCAATAAAATCTGTGTTTATCTATCTAGAGGCATCGCTTTCGGTGCATGTTAACGTATAGCATCGCCCAGGCTGATGTAACTCCTCCCGAAACAGCCAAATGTTGGAAAAATTAACATAACCACAAGTCAAGTTGTAATATATTACAAGGTATTAGAATCTTAAAGGCTGCCTAAGGAAAGTAGGTCTCATCTTTTTCTATCTACGGAAAAAATCATTCCCTCAAGCCATTCAGCCATTACAAGAACGTGTAATTACAACAACAGGATATTCAGAGGCTTAATGGCATGAATATGAATGAGGGACAAATGTCATAATGTTCGTTTGAGAGCATGAGGTAAATGGAAAGAGCAACGCTGATTTTGCAACAACATACCATGGTGAGGTCGCTGGTCATCAGAAAGGTCGAGATCCAGCATCAGGTCGTCTTCATCCAGCTCAGAGGAGCCAAGATTATTTAAAAAATCCTGCGAAGGAAAACCACAACCTTTCTCATGCAGGGGTCAACTGCGGTTGTTGGACAAAAATACAAATTAAATTCTGTCGTTATTTCCCCCTTGTGTTGTGTTTTAGGGAAGAAGTCAGAATTTTCACTTTGAGGCGAATTAAATATTTTACTTCACTAATCAGTCACATTTCCATTGTGTTTTAAAGTACTTTTCCCCAGATACCATCGACTAAATGACTCAATATTCAGCGTGAACCTCCAGATGAGTTTCACAGCTTCTTTGTTAAACCAAGACGACAAAAGCAGATTTAATTTGATTCAAAAACACCGTCACCACAGTAACCTTTTCTCGCATCCGATCCAACAGTGCTAAAAAATCCTCAGCGTATTCAAAAAGCAGCAAATCTGGATGTTGCTCAAACCAGGAGGTTTTATTCCACAGGGCTTCGTGGGTGATGTTTTTCACAGTGTCACACTGCCATCTTGTGCTCACTGCAAAGTTTCTCAGATTTCTAGTACGTAAATAACAACAATAAAGCAAACCACTGTATACCAGTACACACGACTCAGCAAAACCTCAATATGATATTTTGAGGATAATCTTAAAGTGCAAGTAAAAGACAAAAAGACAAAAGAGTAGCTATTATGTCCTATTAAAGTTGAGGAGCTCAGCTCTGTGGCTAATTAAGCAGGACGGAGCAGGACACCGAATAGTGTTTCAGAAGAAAATGTGCCTTGACTTTCTTAAAAATTAAAGGGTCGCTGGGTACATAATTAAGACTCTCAGGATATGAAACCGTGTGGCCTTTTCCTCTGTGAGTTATTACAATGGCAAATGCCAAAATGAACATAATGCATCATTACCATAATGATCTTATTAAGGCCATAATATTAATGAAATGCAAGGTCTTATTCATAGACCTGCTCAGATACCTTATTTAGATAAATTAAACAAGAATGATGTCATGTAATGATTCATTAATGTCCTTGTAAACATAAATATGCAAGAAGAGGTTGTGTGTGCGTATGATCAAGTTAATAGACTCTATCAATCTGGTCATTATCCACAAACACGGATCTTGACAGCGAAACCTTAAGAGGACAAAACCTAAAAAACCACGAGATGATGAGGTGATGGTCTTTATTTCTACAATGTTTATTTCTGAGGGATCAAGGAGGTGACAAAGAGCTGACATTCGGCGTGACTCTCTATCTCCTGACGATCAGAACGATTTTCCTAAACTTTAAATGTCAAGGCTGCAAGACAACATGCTTTCCTCATTAATGCCCTCAAAAGAATACTTTAAAGGCATTGTAAGCAACTTTTACTCTCTTGGTATTTCACAAATCACTTTAAAACAGATGCTTGTAAGAAAACAAACACACAGGAACGCTCTATTTCAAGAGGAACCTTTAACAGGTGAGGCATTAGCGGATTATGTAAGACATGAGACACTGTCAGAATCAGTGTGCTACCAGAGACATACAATAATGATAGAAAACAAGAGATATGCACCTATGTACCATTGCTTAATGTGTTTGCAGCTTACAGCTCACTGTTGTTGAGTCCAGCAAAGGAAATAAACTATCATCCAAAAGATACTTCTTGGCACAATTCTCAAAAATATTCCGACACACTAATCCACACTTAATAATGTAATGTCACTGCATTAGATAAACGAAACCATAATCCCACCGTCACCTGCAAACAATTAATACTAGATTTTTTTCCCAAAACGAACACTATTCTGAGTCATTTGTAAAATGACCAACTAGTCTTGGGAGCTGCGTCCAAAAGCTGATAGATGCTGCCTTCACAAGGCTATTCAGACATATGCAGAAAAGCATCAAGGCGCGTCCGGTTCCAATGTTGGTGACACATCCTGAGGTCCCCTTATCATTTTTTTTCTTTAAACTTACAATTCAATGTTTACAGAAAAATGAGCAATGAAGTCAATAAATGTTTACATGGTTATCACTAAATCTCACTAGAATTGGTTTTAGATCATTTTAGATCAGCCCTGTCAGAGTTTTGTAGGCATTTCTAAAACCTGCTTCCTCACGAGTAACTTTCAAACCGCCTCCTAAGTCACTGACAGACTGGACAGTGAGGCAGTTGCCTCAGCTTTTTGGAGCCAAGGTCATTTTTAGCAAATGTAGACTGAAAGTTTCCCTCAAGTTTACACAGGTGTCCTAACAGAGCAACCACAGGTGTAGTTCATCACTTTAACTACAGACACGTCCCACTAATTAGTCTGACAACCAGAATTTATCACAATTAACAAGAATCTTACATTTTTTGTCTTAATATTAAACAGTATATCGAACGATCTTCAATTTAAAACTTAAACTTTGTGAATAACGTTTTACCAGCAAAGTGCATATGGACTATATTGCTTTAAAATAAATGCCATGTGGTTTGAGTCGACATTTTGTTATCTAATGCAATGACATGTTTAAGTGTGCCCAAATATTTTTTAGAGCTATTACATAATAAAGTCTAATACCACACACTGTTGATGCATCCAATCCACACATGCATGTTTATCTTTAGGCCATGCATGCCAGTCTGGAACTGGTTTTACAAAGCATGCGTTTACATTAGTGGTACAGCTGGTTTGTACAGCCCAGCAATGAATCTGGGCACACAATGTACTGTTAATGATGAATTAACAGCAATGCCTCACCTCAGGTGTAAACACTGGACCTTATGCAAATTAAGATAACAATGGCAAAGCCAGATGACCTTATATGGTTTACAAGTGTTGGCCTAAGATTAGAGAAATTAGAAACTACTGCTGTTCCTCAAATGCTGATGTTTGAGGAATACAGAGACTACCAAATGGTACGCTTCCCTTTGAGGGCAGTAAACACGACTACAAATTCACTTCTGACAACAAAACACTTCCCTATTCCTGCCCGTCTTTGCATTTACACAAATCAAACAGCAAAGAATAGCTATATAATCATACCCACAGAAATATTTTGTAAACACATGAGCACTGACATTCTTTTGAGGTTACCTTAGAAAAAGAAAACACAAAAGGAAGATTGTTAAATCAACATGCACACAGTAAAATTATCTCTGCCATTTTATAAAAGCAAAAAAGGTTTGTACGGTATTGTGAATCAGATTTGTGATATGTTTTCTGTCTGATGTTTTTTTTTATTGTGCATGGCCAGAAACATTTACCAGATGTAATCTACAAACCTGGATTTGATATCACAGAGACACCCACCATCTGTGTGACTTCATATCCAGATCTGTCAAATATTGTCCGCACTGTCGCAGCCCTGCTTCTGAACTTTGACTGGAGTCGCCTGTGAAATGATTGTACTGCCTACAAAATGGATTTGATCAAGTAGGAGAGGATTCTATTTAAAATCCGTTTCATCCCTCAGTTTGATATGAGGTCGCTCATCTCATCCGTACGAAGCACGACATCAAAAATACCAGAAACCGAATCCCCACAAAGCCACAACAGGCCAAATGTCACCCAAAACACACTGCAGCGTGGGTTTCTTATGATTTTCAACTTTTGCTGACAAACACTTGCTCAGACACTCTGCCCTCAGGAGACAGCCTGTTCCAGGAACAACTGCCAAACACAATAATGTGAATGACAAGCCCAGGTCAGCCCACAGGCACAGTTATAGTAAAATTCACTCACAAATGTCGGACGGATGTGATTTGATGATACATTAGCAGTGGCATCTTTGCAGGAATTAAAGAACAATAACACAGGATAAGGAGATTTCCTTCTCTATGGTGAAAAACATGAGCTATTAGTTTGGCCTCAAGCCATGCAAATGCAGGCAATATCATTCAGAAACAAAGGAAATGCTTCATAACTACATCTAAACCTGCCAAAACAATTGTTTGACATTATGGTTTTCTTAAGTATCGACACTTTAAGTCTACATTTTCCAGAAGGTTATTTAAATGTATATGTTTAATAATCATAGAGGTGACACATTTATTTCAATGCTATGAAAAAGCATAATATGCAAAAGTCTAGCAGAGTGAATGTGACCAGTTGATACTGGCCCTGTTGACCTGCTGGGTAAAATGGTGTTGGAAGATTTGTCTGTTTAATTAAGTACTGTAATTATATCTCCGGGTGGGAAATTAATCCCTCAGAGGACACAGCAAGAGACTAAACTAAGTCTACACCAGAGGTTTGCCAAATCAGCTGCGTGTGTTGATCAAGCAAACACAACTGATTATTAAAATATGATCGAGAAACATCTAAAATGTACGTAAGATTAAATTTTGATCCAATTTTGCAGCATGTGGTTGAAAATGTCCAATTTTAATGTCAACTCTAATTTCTGATACACGCCTCGCAAAACTTCACATCTTTCCAGTTTAAACACACCAGATAAAATTATTGACCAGGCACTAAAAGAGTTAAATAGAATCAATGAAGCTGTGTCTTTTAAAGCAGTGGACACCCCCACCAGCTTACCAGGCTACCCAGTTTGGAAGATGAGGAGTTGGTTCTCTGTTTGGATAAAGTGTTGGGCTCCGTGCAGTGAGGATCCCTGAGGCTGAGATGAAGTCTGGGTTCACCTGCACCCTCAGAAGCCGACCGCAGACGTCTCTCCATGCGCATCACCTCATGGTAAGGGCTCACACTGCTGCACATGGACACTGTGAAGGAAACAACACAGGGCTCAACATTAAGTACTTTATCTGCAGGCTTTATCTGCAGGGTCACTGATATATACATACTGTATATAAGTACATATATGTGTTTATATGCATGTGCATATGCATATATAAAATAAAAGCGACAATTTTATTATATATAAAAAAAGCATGTATTATAGCTTTTAGCTTTTTTTGAGGTTTATGGAAACATTCAACATTCAAATACAGTGGGGAAAAAAATGTCAACTACCAGGTTGCCAGATCTACAATTATTTACTGAATAAAAAAAAATAATCTACATTAGCTTGCTGCATAAACAGATACAGACTAATGGACTTTAAGTTTGACTACAGGGCAAATTTAGAAAAATATGAAACTTAAAAAAAGAAATACTACGAAACATTATGCCAAGGGCACCACCTAAAAAAAATTCACAGCATAAACTTTGCATAAAACACATTTGGGTAGTTTTTTTAAACTAGAAGCTGAATATCACTGGTAACTAAAACAACCAACAACACTTCAGTTACATCATATGTAGTAATTACATTATTCTTCTGTTTTATTGTAGGTGCTCCTACAACATTTGTTTTTGGAAGACAAGACCTTACTGTCACAACGTTTTTATAAACACAGCAAGAATAACACTCATTTTCTACGAAAACACCAAACCTACAGTCACAAGAAATACTGCTCGTAGTATGCAAAACAATGGCGATCACTCAGAATACACTCACAATGGAACAATATGCAAAACAAACATCGGCTAAAGTTTCCAGCACGTCTACATTAACAGAAGAGGTTGTGAATAATCCCAAATTAGGTTTATCAAACTAATCTGCTGCCAACATTAACAACTATCAACAACAGATCCAACCGGTGAAATAGTTAGATGAGTTCTGACACAGTAAAAGACACAACATCTAAATTCTAAAACGTTTAATAATTTATATGAATACTAGCGATCCCCTAAGCCTATAACTGTAAATGAACACCCACAGAGTACAGAATTCACTTTCTCCTGCGAGAGGATCTGTGAGAGAGTAGGACAGTATAAAAGCAAATATCGGGTCACCACTACAGGAAACTCAATACGGTGGAACCTGGTTTGTTTTCTATAAACCTCTAAACCACAGGCATTCTCGCCTGAAAGCTCTTGTGATGTAACTGTATAATGTATAATGGTCGCAAAATGCAGCCAAAGTGAATTATGAAAACACCTTTTAATCTTCATATAAATTCTGATATATAATTGTAGTTACATAACAGTATACGGGAGGGCTCAAGTGTTGCTCATATCAGATGCCACAAATATAACCACACGTGACGTATAAAGTAATTTTACAGTCAATTATTTACTTTAAATAATTGACTGTTGCCCCCGGCAACTGATTTCCCACAACACTGTGCTATGCCACTCCATCAATTGTAGTTCTAGCTCAACTTCTCACATAATCAATTTCATTCTTCATATCATTTCTTTGGTAAGCAGCCGTTTAATATGTGAGGTAATGTGCATTTTTGCATAACATACCTAAATTAACTCATCAGCTCATTAGTAAAGAGATGAAAAAATAAATTTGAGTGTGTCAGAAATCAGTCACCTTAAATGAGTTACATTAATCTGAGATTAACTAGTCTACACTAACTCCATCTGCTTCCTTATATGTTACCTGGAGGTCAGTATTGCTGTAGATTAAATCTTAGCAAGATTAGTAAAGTGCAATTGGTTTAACAATCAGATATTATAACTTGGTCACTGTTTCTGTTAATGAAACAAGTATGTGAATTATTTCCCACAAAATTTGTTCCTCTGACAACAAAAAAATAGTCCCCACACACACAACACAGTAACCGGGTTTATTGACATTTACCTGTGTGTGGCTTTCTCAGGTGACTCGGCCTAGTCTCAAGTTTGCTTTGGAAAGATGATTTTCCGGAGTGTTGGATAAGAACAGTGTTCCGAGACCGCCTCTCACTGCCCACTGGATTGGAGCTGCTATCCTCACTCAATTCTGGAGCTTGTTCATTCTCACTGACCTTTGATTGGTTCTGCCCAGGGTTAGGGTTTGGCCCAGGGTTAGGGTCTGGCCCAGGGTTAGGGTCTGGCCCAGGGTTAGGGTCTGCCCCAGGGTTAGGGTTTAGCTCTTGCACAGTCTGCAGGGTTACTGGCTCTGTATGGGCAGTGGTGTTCTCACACTGTGGGTTAATGTTGACTGTGTGGCTGGTGTCTGGCAGTGTGGGCTTATCTATGGTGGCTTGGTCTGGATTTAAAGATGGCTGTGAGGTAGAAGCTTCCTGGCTGAAGTTTTCTTTTGGAGCAGCCGGGCTGGGGGCAGGCAGCGCCTCCACCTCTGATACAGAGTCTTCAGTAACATGAACAAAATCTGAGGGCGTGATTGCTGTGGTACGGTCCTCAGAAATCATGGGCGACTGCAGAGAACTCTCAACCAACTCTCCAGGCCAGGAACCTGGGGTTCCAGTTTTAGGTGGATCCTCTGCATTATCCCGACCTTTCCCCTGTTCGGTGACACTGGATGAGTTCTTGGAAAACCGATGGTGAGCTGAGAAGGACTTGGGTAGTAGCTGCTTCTTATGCCTGGAAGATTTCTTGCTGCTCACATCATCGAGGAAACCAGAATCATCTCCCTCATTGGTCCCTGAGCTGATGCAGTTGATAAACACGCTGCGGTTGGCTGAGGTTTTCTCGAGGTCCTCTGTCTGAGAGCGTGGGATCTTCTTCTTGTGACCGCCGAACCCAAATGAATGCCGCTTTGGATGGCAACCATCTCGAAAGACTGCTTCGGACCCATGGCTGCGATTGTCCAGGCTGAGTTGGGTGGGATCGCTGTTTCTCTTATTGTGGAAGCCGAGGGACGGCGTGCGGAACAGACTGCGGCGTTTACCCGTGCTGCTGGAGCTGGAGTTGGTGCTGGACGGCGAGGATGTGTGAACGCCATTGCCAACCCCACCAGAGGAAGGAGAGGAAGGAAGCGATTCCTGCCTCTTGCTCGCGCTACGCCTGAAGATGGGAAGCCTGGAGACCAGGGTGGAGCGCCGTGTCCCTGATTCGCCCATTAAGATGCAGCACCAAAGCAGACACCCTGCAAACAGAAATAAAGACATTTAGCATGTATTAGCATCATGACTAAATAAACACTAGACTGTCGGGGGAAATATCCGGGAGGACTGCATTACTGTTTTACTGAGTATAAATAATTATGGCACATTAACCACTATCTGCTGACAGTCAAGAATATGTCATATTAAAATCACATTGTATCAGTAATTGTAATTGTGAAAGTGTTCTCTGACACACAACAAAAACATGTACACACCCAAACGTGACAGTTGCAGATACACCCTTAACAGCACCTTACGGTATTTATCTTATTTGGTATAACATGAACTACACTATTATCGCTATATTACACTACACTGTCATAAACGTTATTATTTTTATTAATGTGATTATTATTTTGCCAAAGTACATTTATGACAATCATTTTAAGAGAGCAGTCATTTTAATACACAACAATAATTGTATAAACTTCCATGCATTGCATAAATGATGCCATATATAGCATGACAGTTCGGGGATTTGCGAGTATGTGTATATGTGCGCTATTTTTGGACAGCTTTAAAATAGCGGAACATTATAGGATTAACCCTTTCACTAGCATAAAATCCAAAATAAAGAAACCGTATGCACAGAAAACAGGAATACCAGTAGCCTACAATGTAATACCATAAGGTGTAATTATCAGACAATCAAAGCGATAAGGGCCCATAATCTAAAGGCTGCCCATTATTCCCCATTTTCAAGTGTTTGGAAGCACACTTTAAAGCCATCTAGACAATACACTAGATGTTTACCATAACGTCGTAAACTGCGTCTTTGGACCGAATCTAGATGCATGATTTTTGAAAACGTAGCACATCTGACTAGGAACGCGCATGTTATGACCCAAAATGCTGCTGAAGTAGGCAGCCCATTAGGTTTTGATACACAGCTGCTGCAATGCACAGATTTATTATCATATGCGCCTACCATGTCATCTGTATTGATGCACTGACAGACAGACAGCCCTGAAAACGCCGAATAACCAATCAACGAGGCGACAGACTGCTGCCCGTAATACAGCTCAAGACACAAACATTTACCTTCAGCTGAATTCTCCGATCACCCGCTGCTATTCCGTTCACTGCAATACGCCTGAAGCCGAAATGATCGTCACATCACAACCGGCGAAATTCACGTTAAATTCCCATGTCGGATCCCCGGCTCGCTCGCGCAAATCCACCTCCAGTGACGTGGAATGTACTCGCGTTCTTCTTCCGCGTTTCCGCCTGTGCGCGTGACGCAAGGCACCTGCGTGCGCGTCACACATAAACCAGAGACAGGTGCAGCAGCTTATGCGGTGTAAAAGCTGAATTTATTTGCTAAATAAACAGATAATCGTCTCAATAGTCGCTTGCCTTACGGTCAAGTCTACAGACGATAAAACAATGTAATGTTTGAAGAGGATACAATTCAGTCTGTAATTACAAGGTGCGACATAACTATTTACCAGCTCAACTTTCTACTGTCCCTCAACTTCACTGCTTCACAAGTTTGGAGACATTCTGGGTGTCTTATGCTCAAAAAAAAACTCAGGATAGAAAAATACTTATACTTAATTATAGATAGATAGATAGATCAGATAGAACAAAGAAGACAGGACCTATGACAATTATTATTATAAATACTCTTGACCTTCAAGAGACCTGGTGGTACGTTTGATCCTCTGCTTGGCCTATTCTTTGAGTCTTATGTCATCTGTGCATGTGTCTGCCAGGTCCTCGGCCCTGGCTTACTTGTTCTACCTGTGTTACTGACAATTAGAATGCTGTTTCTGCTTGAACTGATTTTGAACTTGTTTTGATCCTTCACTGCAAACTTGTCCTCTGATCATTCTGCTAGGAGCTCGGCCTCAGTCTTTGGGATTATCAGTAATTGCCTGTTCTGGTTTTAACTAATAAACTCTTTGTTTGCTTTATTCAGCTCTTGGGTCCACTCTCTCCTCCACCTTACCCGAAATATAGCTTATTCCAGTACATTAAAATGGAGGGACAACAATTATTCAACAAAAAGCAATTGACAATGAACAAATCGTGTCCTGTTGTGTTCTGATGGAGTTTTTAAAAGGGTGGTGAAGGATCTGTCTCAAAATAACATGTAATAATGCCATAGTATACTATTAATGTAATAATATTAAAACGGATTATTGCCTTATTTTAAAGCAAAATAAGTAAAACGGGCAACATGAAAATCTAGCTAAAACGAAAAATCAGTTTCTGCACTGCTGGATGTGACTCCTATTTAACATCAGAGTTATATACGCTGTATATCGTCAGTACACGTTACGTGTAAAGACTATTTTGTTAGAAGTCTGTCAAAATTCTTCGCTTCGTTCTGTAATTCTTATGGTTTCCACGCGGTGTCGCGGGTGTCATAAATTTAAGCTGTTTGTTGCGTATGCTTTTAAAAATGTAAGCCTTAGTTATTCAGTTCTCACAATAATACATTTAACTCTCCACTTCAAAGGCCCAAATACATTTTGTTCGGGGTACTATACAGGAAAATGAGCAAATTACTGTCTGACTTCTAAATGCAATCTAAATGCAAAATCCACACGACACTTGAATGGTTTCACCATGAAGTAGTAAAGCGGAATCTTCAGCACTGTGGTTTATTTAGCAACAAGTTTTGAACAAGTCCACAATACTAGAATAAATAATAATGTGGTGTATAAACATCTAGCAAAGTTTTTAAACAAATTATAAAATACTTTTATATAATAAACTCAGATTGATCTAAACGGAACATCTATAATTGCAGGTTTTTAAAAGTAAACTACATTCATTTTATGACTGCATCATTACCTGTGGCACAGCACTGATAAACTCAATATAAATAACCTCAAACGCAGAGAGTGAGCGAGAGAAAAGCGGCGTGCCACGTCTGATTCATTCCACTTCAGACTAATGTGCGTCCTAACAAGCGCTCAGCAGTCTGTATCTATTTAAAGTTTTTTAATGTTTTCTTATCGCGCATAGGAAATTCAATGGTCGTTTCAATATAACTCATTTTATATATTTTAATGCATTTCTGATAACGCGTATGACTGAAGTGTACCCAAATGCAATATTTAAATAGACACCGTATTGCAGTGTATTATTAAAGAAAGTAAATCCGTAATCCATATTTACCAGCAAAGCTGACTGGGTAAAAGCTCTCTGGGGAAATAAAATCTCAGAAACTGGCGTTTTCTCAATTAGTTTTCAAAGACAAAACAGTGGCGAGCATGATTGGTATCAATTTGGTGAGGTAGAGTTTATTTACATTATCAGATTAAAGCTATAACATCGTGCAAAGTGAATTTTATTTAAAAAGACTGAACATTTGTGTGACTATAGCAACAAAGAAGAAACATGTACTGTAAGGTTTATTTAGTACCTTTATGACACAAAACGTGGCTTTAATCAGAGTCTTTAAAAGATCGTTCTGTGTTTTCACTCCACAAAGTTCTCACAGAGACAGCTTTATGTACCTCCTCTTCCTGCTCATCATCAAAACAATCTTCTCCTGAGGCGTCTTTATATGTTTCGCTCTGAATGACCTATTTCTGGTCTGCTCTAAGGTTCTTCTCCGCTATATTTTCCATCATCATCCATTATGCTTTCAATATGTGGCCTTATTAAAGGGCTCTTACTGCCCTTTTCCTAAACATCTTAATGCTTATAATTACGTTTTCAAGAACTGCCCTAAAATTTAAGTTTCGTCTCTTTGGCTAATGGCCATGAGTTTGAAGAGACAGTTGCTATGAGACAGGTGACAATGCGGTGGCCTGCAGCATAAGTTTGTGTGTGCGCTGTGAGGGAGACATTATTCCTGCAGAGCTCTGCCACAACCATTGATGTCCCAGCTATTCCAAACCTTCAGATCAGCCAGTACAAAAATATGGTGATCACCTGAACCCTTAGTGTCCTCTGACTCCAGCCAGAGGCAAAGAGGAATATTGTCCATTGTACTGTTTTAGTTGGCTGTGGGAAACCTTAAGAGAGTTTGGCTGTAGAAATCCTCTATTCTCTTTTTTTAAATTATCCTCTACATGTTTTCCTCTCTCTCTTATTTATTCGTTGTCTACTTCTTATGTAAACTATTTTCATATATACATTTTTGGGGTGTTGTTTTCCTTATCTTTTTTTAGGTAGTTATGCTTAATGTATTTGTTCATCTGTACAACGTACAGAGCAGCTTGATTTTGAAAGGTGGTCAATTTAGACTGGAAAGTTTGAGCTATGAAAATTACAGTATATTTTTACAGTACAATAAAACCCTTACTATTGAAGACCAAAATAGAAAATTTTGCTTTCTTTGGTATGACCTCTTTCCAAAGTATTTCTATATATAATGATATATAATGATTTAATATAGGAGATGGTCATAAACTGTAAAATGTGTTATAATAGAGCCATGTGAATTACCTTCTACAATGAAGTAAAACAACATAAAAACAGCCAGTGAATCACATGGAGTCTGATTCTTCCATCTGATCTCAGATGCAGTCTATAATCAGCACTGAGGCTCCCTTACCATTTACTGTTCTTCCTATACCGAGACTTGTGCTGGAATCGCTTGAATTGCACTGCTGTGCTGTAAGACCCTTTGATTTCCATTCAAATCATTTTACCCATCATTTAACGAGTGTGTCCTTGGTCACTAACATAGTCCCTTAATATTTTGTGCCCTGTAAGGTAAAAGCGGAAGGTAAAATCTGTCTTTTTCCCACTATCATAACATACAGTAGGTCAGATTAAAGATCAGATCACCTCAGGGGACAATGTTGTTGCTTATAGATTGTTCTTTTATGGCTCAAAAGAGTTAATGGAGTTCTAAGTTATGTTCTATGTAATCTTTATATGTTTCTAATAAAAGCCCATACACAATATAGTTATATACACAAAACAGAGCTGGTGGACTGGCACCATCTTACATAACTCATACTGACATACCTGAGAGAAAACAGATAAAGACAGATCTTTCTTAAGAATGCCATTATGCTGTGCCTTAATATAAGTCTAAATAAGCAACATCACAGCAGAACTTTCAGTTTCATATTGAACTGGGCCCTGAACACACAAACACACACACATTTATATACACAGTTCTATAAGCTGAGGGCTCGCACACTCCCCTTTAAGCAGTGACATTCGTATTAACCTGGTATGAACAGTTTTATTCATTAACTTTTGTTGTGTTATATTAGTTATCTTATATCTAATCACCTTAATTTGCAATATGTGTATGTGAATTGTGTAGAGGTGTAACGTAATGTTAATGTAATGTTTTGTAATGAATCACAATTTTAATGTGGATTTATGAACACGGAATCATAACCATTTAACATGCAAATGTTATGTAATTATTATCTACTAGAGGAAAACACATACATTATATATAAATTACATTCATAGAATAAATTTACAATCTACAAGCAGATGCTGAAAATCCTTTAACAAAAATGTTTTACCATCGCACCTAAAAACGTATATTCTTAAAAAAATCTATACATTTTAAGCAAAGCGCCTTTAAGGCACAAAAGGGACAGTGCTAAACAGGAAGTGAGATCATAAGCATTTGTTGATCCGTTCATAGCAGGGAAATCCCTCAGTTCAGCAATTTCTCCACTTGCACTCTCATATCTACATTATATACAGTATCTGTCATAAATGTTTACTTATCAATGTTACCGCCTTATTCTGCTTTTATAAACATGGCTTCAATAACGTTCCATTGTGTATGGTGTACACATACATTATGCATGTACACGTATATTTGTGCATATATGTACATATGCTGCTCTGTGTAAGTGGTTATGTATTCTCTAGCCTGTCATATTCATAGATAATACAGTATGTGGAGGCAATGTTGCCGAGGTAGTGTTTAAAGGTCTTGCCCAATCAGGGTACGTGTGTAAATGGAACATATGAAGACCCCACGTGTTCACGGCCAGAGCCACACACAGAATTCCCAGAATGTTCATCACAAACCCAGTTTTCACCTGTTGCAAACACACACACACACACACACACACATCTTATTAGCACCATTGCAAGACACTCAGTGTAATTACAATGAAGAAAAACATATATATATATGCTGTGGTTTAATGATTCATTTGAATGTGTTTTGTCATTGGCTGCTCCTCTCACCATATCTCGGACCAGCAGGTGTCCAGAGGCAAAGGCAATTGAGTTGGGGGGTGTGGACACAGGAAGCATGAAAGCATAAGAGCAGCCTGTTGTCGCTGGAATCATGAAGTATAGTGGATTGACTTTCACACGGATGGCCTGAAAATATACACAGACCAACAATCAAAGACTTCACATACACACTGCATTGTGTACATATATATATATATATATATATATATATAGATGAACTTGTCAATGAAGTTCTTAAATTTAATGTTTGAAATAACACTATAATAAACTTTTACTACTTTACTTAGTGATCACTATCAAGGCGTAAAGAGACAACTAGCTTAACAAAAATCCTTTCTGGAAAAAATTCTACTCTGCCTTTAAAATGGCAATTAGTAACTTTGCCTCTCTACCATCTCGGTTTGAGTTATTTTCCAGTGGATGAAAACAAGCTTTCCACTGCAAAAAACAAGCTACAAACGCTGCACCATCTGCAGTACCCGTACATGCAATATAGTAGCTGGATTTTCCCCTGTTTACAGATGGACATTTACTGTGAAATTAGACCAGACAACTCCAATTATATATCATCATTATAAACATACTGTTGCAAATCAGGGTAAAGTAAGGAGATTATGTTGGACAATGATCTGTTATGTACTTGCTCAACAACTGAGTTTTGTTCATTTTTAACCAAGAAAGTTACAGATTGCAGCTTTAAGTTCACACAGATGTCTTGCACATGTTTAATTTATCACATTAACTGTGGTAATAACATGTTTTGATGAGTTTGACAGAAGTGTCTACATTCTAAATAATATAGCTAACAAATCTCATTTGTGATGTTTTATTGTTTAGTCCAATGACGTTCGTATTTTACTGTAGGCTACTGTACTCAAACACAAATGCCCAAAAAGCAACAAGCTGGAAACACAAAGCTGTGAGGCGGTCGTGTGTCTGTACCAGTTCAGAGATGACGGGGAGGAAAATGATGATGGTAGCCGTGTTACTGGCAAACTCAGTAAAGCAGGCGATGAAGGCTGTGATGAGGATAACAGCGACTGCGGGAGGGACCTGGGCGAGGGGCTGTAAGTGGCCCCCTATCCACACTGCTAACCCCGACTCCTATTTCCAAACAAAAACATCTGTTTACGAGCTTATACAGCAGTGCTTTGTACTGTATCATTTAGCCCTGCTTACAAACTCACTCGTAAATCATTGTTTTGCTAACATAGTTCAAATCGCTTTAAATTTGAACATTGTACTCCCGTGAATTATTAATAGAGGGAACGCATCAGGTCCTTTAAGTAGGAATTAAAAATTTACATTTTCGCCACATATTTCAGCCTGGAGAGGAAAAGCAGAGATAATAACCTCACAGCCTTTGGCCATAGCAAAACCGCCACCCAGCAGCAAAATAATATTCCATGGTACACACTCCTGCGCTTTTCTCCATGACAACAGAGGCACATACGCACTGTTTGAGGCTGCAGAGACAGAAATGAAAATGAATTATGACCCCAGGTGGTTCAAAGAACGGGCTGTTTCTTTAGCTTATCAAATCTTAATGAAAGAAAGGCAAGACAGTAGATTAATACTTATAAGATTATAAAATATGGAATATTATATATATGCACTGTATATATTCCAAAGTATGTGTCATAAATATATACATAGATATTTATAAATATACATATAGATACCGTTCCTGTCACTCACAAGGATGACTCACTCATTCTTTGTTAATTGTTTTTATACATAATTAGAATAACAGTAAACTCACTAAAACTGTTGATTAGCACAAATGGAGCTATAGGAATTATGCTGTGACTAAAAACATCCAAAATAAATCAAGATTATGTTGGATATTATCATCTTTAAACTGTCTATCCTTTGCCTAGAATCTTAAACGCTTTTTAAACAGTACTGAAGGAGTTCCCATCCATGCTGAGCTCTTATTGGCTGCTTTTCTTCATTATTTAGACCAAGTCATCTGTTTCAAAAACATTTGATATATTTTGCAACATAAACAGATACACAAATATATATTGAGTATATAACCACTGAGCTTTCCTGTAGCTCAGTGGTTAGAGCATGGTGTCAACAACACCAAGGTCATGGGTTCGATCCCAGGGACTCAGAAACAATGTATCGTATAATGAAATGTAAGTCGCTTTGGATAAAAGCGTCTGCCAAATGCATAAAATGTAAAATGTAAAAAAAATGTAAAAATGTATATTTATAAATATTCATAAATATAAAAAACTGTACTGAAATGGGATGATAAGTGATTAATTTGAAATAAATTGAAATGATTTTATCCAAGCATTGCTTAATACATTTATTCTGTTGCACCCGACATGAAACGCTTTGTGCTGGACTTATGAAGATTTATGAATCTAATTGATTTTCACTAGCAAAGAAAATTGATTTGGATTAGCTGGTAAATATAAACAGCATCTGACAGCAGTTGAAATGAATTCTGACTTTTGATTAACTTGACTTGAGTTAAGATGGTGGCGCAGACTGCAGAACGGCTGAGACTTTTATGCCAATACTGGCACTTTTACACAGCCTTCAATATGAAATAACACCTGTGACTAACAGAGGGATTTAGGGGGATTACAGGCAGGAAATAACCCAAGCTATATTTAACCCTTAACACACAGAGAATATTGCTATGCAGTGCTTGTGTTAACCGCCACACAACCATTCAAATGTTTGGGGCGCTGACATTTGTGGCGCCCCCTGCTGGTCGGTTTACAATCAGGATTTAGATAACTCCAACAGCTTCTTATCAGTTTACAGTTCATCATTTATTTTGTAAATAAAGTAGAAATGGGAAAGTAGAACTTTATTTTATAATTAAATATTAGAAATGGGAAATGGTGAAAAAGAGACATAAGAGGTTAAGAGATTTTGGTGAGATTAATGTAATCTCTGTGCACACAGTGGCTGCACAGTTCGCATTTCCTGCTGTATTTCTCACAGACACACTAATCTGACTCATTAACATTCCTCGTCTTATTCAACATTACCCATATACCCAATACCAGCTAACATAATAGCTATTGGAAAGTTACCGTGGTAACAGTGTGCATCAATTCAGAATCGAACATGTTCCAACTTTACAAACTGTGCTCCTTATTTAAGTCTACTGTGTATTACTCATAATAAGTGACTGTTCAGTGTAAAGTTTATAAGGTGATTACATTCTCAACAGTTCAACACCACAAAACAAAGATCAGTGACCTCTCTACTGACCTTTGGAATCGAACCACCAGCAGAGAGACGGACGTTGGGATGGAAAAAAGAAGAGGATGGAGATGATGATCACTCCAGTAACAGCGTCAGATACGTAACTGAAGAGGCAGAGAGAGACAGCGAGGTAAACATAAACAAAACTTATTTAAGCTCTTATTAGCAAGCTGGCGCCATTACTTGAAATGGCCTTAAATTCTTTATATAACTAACTGTTCTGTTGTTTTGAATTACAGAGTTCTGCATTTTGTGCAGTGAATTCAGTAACTAAGATTACATCCAGACTGAATCATTCATACTAATTATATACTTGCCAGAAATAGTTAGCAAGTTGACTTGTGTCAACCAATTTATACTTGGAAACAATTGTTTTAAATTCATTTATGAATTGCTTTAGAGGTAACGTGTCATTTCCGCACCACTTACATTACCAAAAAATGAAAATAAATAAATAGATTTATTATTAAATATGCAAAAAAAATTATGTTTTTAAACCGGTTTGTCACTTCACCTTTAAATCAATTTAAGCAGAAATCAAAGTTGCTATGTAAATGAAAATCATTGATGAAACTTTGCAGAAAAGAAAATCTTCTAAACGCATGTGTCAAGCCATCCCGTTTGTACATCTCAGCACATTAACATGAACCGCTGAATGAATGTAATTGCTTCATCCCGGCTAAATGAATCATCATCTCTTTATGTTCAAAAGCAGCGTGCTTTTCAGCATGTTCCTCTCATCTCCAGATGCTGAATCATCGTCATCTCCAGCAAATTATTAATGTTCTCACTCTGATCTGTTTTCAAATTGTGGCTTTAACTTGGTAACTCGAGCACGACTTGAGGTGAACAGACATCCTGCAGATAGAGAAAGGTCATCTCTGTGGAAAGAACAGGTCAGCTGGTCCATATTCTTGAACCTCTCTGTCTGAGTGCATTAGCATGATGGACCGCAAGAGAAGAAAGGTAAGTATATGAGAGGAGACAGCTGGATTGTTTTATTTACATGTTGCAGATTAATCTGTTTACTGTAAATGAAATCCTGTTTAATGTACTTTTAACATTGCATATGCATTGGTTTTAAAGGATTCCTAGATACAAGAATGGGCCGTTTACGTTCATTAACACCATTGTTTTTATATTATTGCATTCCTTTTGTTCAAAGTTAATAATTGATGCAATGGCTTTTAATTGCATGAGAGCTTCACTCATACTATGAAACATGCAATTTCAAAAACACTGAAAACATAAAAACATCGATTTTAAAAACATCGGTTTTTTATCTGATGTTTTGAGAGTATGACACTGAATTTCTGATGAAATGCATGCGTTTATGCTGTCTCCAGCATTCTACATACTTACCCTTTGTTGAAGAAAACAGCCCATCCTGGTACAAACTTTGGGTCTCGGGTGAACAGAAGAACGGCGAAAACAACAAAGAGGAAAGCAATGGATCCTTCTGCAAACCTATAAATGGGAAAGATAAGGCGTTAAATCCAGTGATATCAAGCATTTGTGTTAATAAACTGGATATGACATCATGACTTACTTTATTGGGCCCAGCTTCTTGTAGTCTTCATCAATAATGGCTTTGGCTTTTGCTTCTGTGGCTGCGTGTTCATTGTTTTTATTAATACACTGCCTGCGTGCACACACACACGTTTGTCAGAGATTTATACTGTGTATGAATGTTAGGGTCTTTCTGCGATGTGTGCGTTCAGATGTGGTGCATACCGTGTATTGAGACCCCCATAGAGGAAAGCGATCCAGATCCAGCCCAGGATGAGGAAGAGGAACATGAGGGGGAAGGCGAAGATAAACCAAGAGCCGAAGTTTATGAGGTCACATTCAGGGAAGGAGCTACAGACACAGACATGCACGATATTGCAATGAAATCGTTCATAAATGGTATTGTACAGTAAGATTTTTTATTGTTTACAACTATTTTTTATTTTAAAATGTGTGTTTTTCATTTAATTAATTTCATCTTATTCCAGTGTAATACAGTAGCATTTTAGCAGTTTGAATTCCCTGGAAAGTGGAAAGTGTTATCAAAACATTGTTCTGTTTGTTTGAGCATGCCGACCAGCTCAATACAGCAACACTGACTCAACCAGCATGAATTGGGACAGACTATATTTTTAACCTGATAAAAGGCAGATGGGTTTTATGAAATCCATACCACCTAATTTGCTCAAAAAGTCAATTTGCTCCCCATTTATTCTGTTTGCTGTCTAGAAACAAGATATTTAAAACAGGTTTTAAAGAAGACTCATTTATGATTTCTCGTTCCTCTGAGAGTTTTTGTCCTTATTAACTCCACAGCTTAAAGATAAGGCATTACAAAATTAAAGATAAGGCGATCACATCAGCTATTATGCTGGTCTTGTATGGCTTCAGCTCTGCTTTTGTCTCTTGTTTTTGTCTAGTCATTATGACATGAAATGTCCTCTCAGCGCAGACATCAGTAAGGAATCATAGTAAATGATTGGAGACTGAAGCCAAATTAGTTACCAAATGAAATGTTTTCCACACTGACAAAACCTACAGTGTCTAAAACATGTTACATTACAAAGTGTACATTTATGAATCCCAGCGAACAAAGACGAAACAAGAAAATAAAGTAATTGACAAATTTTTCACACAAAAACAACTCGATACAGTACAATTCCACACTGGAAAGTCTGTTCGGCTCACCTCATGGCTTTTTCCACAAAAAAGTTGAACCACAACACTGCATTGCTTTTATTTCAACCAATCGTTTGCAACCTGTGATATTTAATTTAATGACATACTAAATTACAAATTACATTTCATGTCATGATGACTAGACAAAAACAAGAGACAAAAGCCGAGCTGAGGCCATACAAGACCAGCATAATAGCTAATGTGATCATTAATAAGGCTCTTTTTATCTGTTTTGAGACTTATATTGGTTAAGAAACCTATATTAGACCTAATTAGAATAATGCAAAAATCTGATGTGTAAACGAATGCACAGGTCAGTACCCAAAAAACACAAAACACCTCTCCTTTAGTCTCCTTTACCTTCTAAAAAGTTTTCATGTCCTCTGAACAGCCTTATCTTTAAGCTGTGGCGTTAATAAGGACAAAAACTCCCAGAGGAAAGAGAAATCATAAATGAGTCTTATTTAAACCCTTTTTTAAATATCTTGTTTCTAGACAGCAAACAGAATAAATGGGGAGCAAATTGACTTTTTGAGCAAATTAGGTGGTATGGATTTCATAAAATCCATCTGCCTTTTATCCGGTTAAAAATATAGTCTGTCCCAATTCATGCTGGTTGAGTCAGTGTTGCTGTATTGAGCTAATGCAGTTTAATCATCAAGACATACAATCAGTTCAACTTAAGGTTTCTTGAGGAGGGTTCATGCTTATGTAGCCACTGCTTTAAAGAATTTAAGAGTAAAGAAGGTTTCGTTTATTCAGAAAGACAGTCTATGTCATAATCCGATTAAAGATTTAGTTTTTGGAATACATGCAAGTCATGCTCAAATCATGTAGAGTAGCCCAACTCATGTACTGCATTCAGGGGGCATCCACTAAACTAGCTTATCAGTGTTTTCAATAGATAAGATTCTTCCACATATATATGCCTATATATTCACATATATATTCACTCTACTGTTCAGCAGTCTTCCTTGTCTGTATGATGCTACCTGTTGCACCTTCTTGTGAAATACTGCAGAAACCCAAAACATTCAGCTTGCCTGAGAGAACTGTTGTAATGCAGCTGGACTCTCTGCCCTCTAAAACTCCAAGGTAATCCTGGGTAGAAATCAAACAATGTCCTTTTGGTCTGCCAGCGTTTGTGACTAAATGGCTCAACTAAGCAACTTTCTCAAAGGCCTGTGTCCACTCAAAGTCCCAGACTGTTCTAAAGGTTACTAGGAAATCAAACTGTTATTTTGCACAGACTCTGTGCTCAGTTAAACAACAAGCTGATAAATACATCCAGAAATACAATATCAACAAAACCAGCCCCTCTCTTAAACACAAGCCTACACTCAGCCCTGTTGTCTGCCTGTTAACATGCAGTAGTTGATAAACAGTACACTAAACAATATACTATATAATCTGTTCCAATAAAACCACAACCATTTGTAATACTGGTTAACAGATAGTCAAATTCTGTTCAACACTGTTTATTTCAACACTGTTTATATTATGTCTACCAACGATTGGTATATAGTGTCACATATAAAAGATCATATAGAGTCTAATAACTGCCACACAACAGTAAAAGTTCTTTGTGCTACTTTATTCAACAGCCCCCCCCCAACCTGATAAAACATTATCTACCAGTCAGATCAGAGACAAATTAAGTGCATCCCGCAAGCAACGAGAAATGAAATGTCATTCGTATTAGCATTTAATGAAAGCTAACTCAATAATTTGCACAGCACTGTTTGAACTCTGTAAACAAGAGCCTGATAATTAGTGAAGATCATACAGGAAGATGACCGTAGGCATGTACAGGGAAAAAACAGGCACACTGTATCATTAAACAATGAGTATGAGTTCAGATGACTCAAGGATCTCAAGTCAGGGTGCTAAAAGTGAAACTATAAATGAAGCTCAGGGTCTAATCTGCAGCAATTTAAAATTAAGGACGTTTAGGGTCATGCACACATTGCATTTGTGAGTATTAATAATAAAAACGATTCGCTGGGCCATAGCTGGCGGATGATTGGAGGAATATTTTCTACACTAGAACGTTTCTACAAATAGTAGAAAACATTTGATTCTTGAGATAAATTGCTGTTAGTTGTTGTATTCCTTATTTGTAAGCCAAATTTGGACAAGTGTCAGCTATATGAATTAGCGTAAATGTAATTTAATACAGAATGCAGAAATTCTCCACGAAGAGACAACATATGCTGACTTCAAAACAATTACCATGGAAACCATACTTTCCACTAAAATAATATTGTTATTGTTTTACAGTAGCCGCAGAAATAAATAAAATAACAGTTACTACAGTAGCAACGATGTTTTGTCAGAATTTGTCAGAAACTGTATTTTTTTTAATTAAATTCTTAATAATTTTAGATTTATCAAACTGTTTTTTACACATTTTTTGTTGCAGAAACTTGATGGGTCTTATTGATTTGTGCATTTTTCAACACAGCCATGGGCAAAGATTACATTTAAAGTTAATTAGAGCAGCATTTACAGCAGATTACATTTAAATACATTGATTTTGCTGATGTTTTTACAAATGAGAAACTATTCCAAGCAATTTGCCAAAACTAGAGCTACAATAACTGTTGTATCACACTGCCAACAACAGCCAGAATAGCAAAGAAGCTACTGCCTGCTAAGAAAGCAGCTAATAGCACAGCCTGACAGTTTGTTTGTGTTTGTTTATACAGTGAAACAGAAGTCTGGTAGACATGTAAGTGGTTTGTATTGTATGTTGCATGGAGTGGATACCTCTTTAGCTGTCCAACCAGGATCAAGTTAGGTGCAGTGCCGGTAAGGGTGGCTGTTCCTCCGATGCTTGCGGCGTAAGGTATACAGATGAGAAATCCTTTCCACACCTTCCTCTTGTACTCTGCCTCTCTTCTGATCTCCTCCAGAGTCTTTTGATCTGATCTATCTGTCACAGCTGGCCTGATGGGTCACAGAGAGGACAGAATATCTCATGGATGATCTAATGTCACTTTAAAATTGAACTCTGATACTTAGACAGAAGCACAGCTGCATTAAAAATGATAATGATGTAAGTGTATCCACAGAGGTAGTCAGAGAATACGGCCATGATTATTATCTATATTATTACTACTATTAGTACTAATATTATTATTATTAAAAATGTGCTTCAAATACTGTAGCTGCAACATGCGGGTAATCATTTACATTTACAAAACACACTTAAAAGCAAGATCAATGACTGCACTGATAATATCTTGCATAAAACAGGTGGAAATACACAAGCATGGAAATGTCATTTGTGATCGGATCAAAACACTGCTAAGACATTAATACATTAACTCTGCTTTTAGATCACTCTTCATAAAAGGGTGGAGGGGGGGTGATTACCTGTCCTCTGTAGTCAATACTTGTTTTTCAGAGGAGAGTATGTGCATCTTTACCCGAGAATCACCTGGAGTAGAATCTCAGATTATAATAAAACTAGCACACAAAATTAACTAGAAACTAAGAAGATACTTCATTTCCTCATGAGCATTTAACACAAAACATTTAAATCTCTCACCGCCTTCTGGGTCGCTCTTGACCCTGCAGTTCTCTTCTAAAGTCTCCAGATTTCCGAACAGACTTTCCAGTATGGCGTTAGCAATGGGCAGCATCATGGCTGTCGTGGCTGTATTGCTCAACCACATTGACAGGAAAGAGGAAGTTACCATCATCCCTAAAATCAGCCTGGATAGAAAGTCAAGCAGAGTTACACCCGCCCATCCTAAAGCCGGCTGTATACAGTAATGCCACTTACAGAAACGCCAGTGACAAATCTCTTCTAAATATCATATAATTAACTTTAAATATTTTTGTATGTATGTTTAATATGTAAGAAATTGACAATAACAGTTGTCATAAAATTATTGTAAAAAGAGACTGTAAAAATGATCTAAATTTAAATAACCTTCTTTGTTTCATGTATAGTAAGATCTGCTAGTCATAAAAGACAACATTTATGCAAAATAAAATGTTACAAAACATTTGTAAAAATATAATAATATTAATTTTGATGCTTTTTTCCTGCTTATCAAATGTAGGAAGTGTGAGTGACTAATGCAATTAATGGCTGAATCTTGCAGATGTTTGGATAAATGACCAATCAGATGCTCTCAGATATCTCTTCCCACTTTTGGTACCAGTACAGACACCTGTGGTAATGTTTAACAGAGGCCATGTGTACATAAGCTCTTAGATTACCATCTACAATCATCCAAGACTGCCACATCTAAGAATAACAATTAAAATATTACGATGGTTATTATGACTTTAGCCCTTCTCACCAGGTTGGCTTTACTCCCACTATCTTCAAAACCTTGAGGGCTACGCGTCGATGGAGACCCCACTCCTCTATAGCTGATGCCATCACCAGGCCACTCAGAAACAGGAAGTTAGTCTCAAGGAAGTACTGTGGACAGACCTTCTTAGAAGGCAGGATTCCCATGGTGGGAAAGAGGCACACAGGAAGCATGGCGGTGACAGCCAATGGGAGAGCTTCAGTGCACCAATACACTGCCATCAGCAAAACCACATATAGACACTTGCCCTCCTAACAGAGATGCATTGGTAGACATATGACTGAGAGAATGATAAAGCTATTGTACATATAAAAGATATTGTTTCTGATCTTAGTCCTAAAATTTAGATTTAGATTTTATATTATACACACTCCCAAACGTATTTGGGCAAAAACATCAGTCTGAAACCAGATTACACAACCAGAACGGATCAAATTATTTTTTGTCGTAAGACACCGGTTTACCCATTGAAACCTTATAAACTGTTTTATAACAAGCCTTTGTGCTATATTTCTTTAAAATAAATGCCACTTGTTTTGATAATTTAACACATAATGGAAAGACATAATTTTAAAAATTACATTTTTTTAACTTTTGGGGGCCCCTGCAAATTGTACATCAACTATTATTACACAAATGCGCAAACTCGTAATACTGTTACACAGGATTCTTATCTGCAGTATGCATACATACATATTTTTGCTACATGAAACTTCTTCTGGGTTTAAAAGGACATAGTTTTTAAACTACTTTTGTCTTTACCTTGGGTGGCACAACGAAGAGCAGAGGAAGCAACAGTAGCGGAGCGAGGATCAGAATGAGCTGCTGACGCGCGCACCAGAGCTTCCTGACAAACTTTGCAGGGTCCATAGCGGCAAAAGAAACTGTTTCCTTTAGTTTCCCCGTTTTTATTCTGCCACACGCTGCGGCTTGGTCTTCAACTTTATTACTTTTGCTTTATTATATTTTAGCACAGCGGGAGAAGATTAACTATTCGCTTACTCGTTAACTCCCTGGCGGCAGACCCCTTGACTTTAGCCTTCAACGTGGGTCCTGTCTTCAGCGTCAAGAAAGACTAAAGTTTTTGGATTCACAAACACTACGCACCAAGAGAAACATTAAAGTGTATTCCGTTAACTAAAGTGTATGTAAAGCGGTATAATTGTGATACTGTGCGACAGCTAAACGCCTAGTGGGTCTGTATGGTGTCACTGACCTAATTTACGTAAAAAGAATGTTCTCCAAATGACACGACTGGTTTTTAAAAGTACACTATGAAGCGCAAAGGTGAAAACGTACGAAATCACATGTACTGTGTTTTAATGTTCGGTATAGTTTAAACTATTTTAATTTGTTGAAATTTAGTTGTAGATTTGATTTTGCTTTGATTAAAAATGTAACTATACAGCAGACTGTACAATTGTGACTGAGGAATTTGTCATTAAACCTCAAGAGGCGAGTCATGCCAACTGGAGGTCTTGCAAAACTATGTTATTGAAGTTCTATGGCATATCCACAGACATTTGAAAGAATGAAATTTCATTTAAAACTATTTCTTTTCCAGACATACAATTTAATAGCTACAAATATGTGCACTTCAGACAGAATTTAGCATCTATTATGTGATTCCCTAAAACACAAAGAAGAAAGATCTTCATTAATAAACATCTTTTGTCCTACATTTACACTTTTGTGACTCTTTAGTATCCAATGCACTTATTTTCTTTCTAATAGGCAGCGTTTTATTTCAGCCAGGTGGGTTACAATTAACCAAATAAATCACTCATTACTGATGTAGTCTTTCCTTACATAAATTATTGACTATGATTTTACTAGCTAATTTACAATGACCAGCCGCTCACCATTTCTATCACTGTGTGAATCTCTTAGCTATCAGTGCTACTGTGGCCTTTAAGCCCAGAGAGCTTTTTAGGATCCCCCCATCCAACATCCGAACTTTTTGCAACTATGTCTTTAACAAACACACTTTGAGAACGTTTAAATTTGATTTGAAAACAAATAAACATATCCATTGACAGTGCCATGACAAATACTTACAGCTATTGTTTCTGACCACAGCCTTCCTTGTATTAGGCTGCGGTATTACTGTACTTATTGAAAACTAAAAACAAACAAACTGCTCACCAAGAGAGACAGTTTGTATAAAGTCAGCACAGTCAGGGTCATCTGAGGCATTTTGTTTTCTGCACAGCTTCATAATTTGGGTGTCTGCATTTTAAATGCATAATATTGCCCTGTGGTCTGTGAACGATAAATATATTATAAATGTTTACAATTATTATAAAGATTTGCCTACAAGTTTACAAAATCATATTACTTTAGTTGAATATTGCATTACCCGCTCAAAAATGCAATAATTAATAAAATACTAATAAAACAACAGCAATAACACACACACACGCATATGATCAATATGACATTTCAACAAAATGTCCGTTTTCAAAGAAAGCAAACAAAATACTTAGTGCACATGAAACAGAGCCTCTTCCTCACCTCTGCTTTCCATCCGTATTTTGTTTATTTTATTTTTTGTATTAGGCTTTTATGATTTTGATCCCTTTTTATTTCAATATGGGAAATGTTTTATACTATTAAACGAATAAAAGCCATTGGTTAAAAGGAACATAATAGGAGAAGATGATGGAAAAATTGGAGTCCATCAACACCAGGTCTCCATCTCCTCTCCAGAGGGGTCATTTTTGAACATTACCTGTGAAATGTACTTTTATAACTAATGGATGTACAAAACGCACAATTTAAATATTATGTGATGTTCATTGCTTAATTGCATGTTTGTTTATATACATTATTTTGACCTATAAAATTTCATATCATACAACGAATATTCAGTCGTCACACTCTTTAAACTGATTATCTGTTTTAATTGCATTTAATTCCATTTACTACATTTACACCCCCTAGTGGTCAAATTATCAACGCCTATGGATCTGCCACTGGTAGACTAGTAACTACTAGACATCAAACTGTTTGCTCATTAACAACTAACTATTTTAGACAGGTGACCTGCATATAGTTATGGCTACAATGAAGTTAAAGGGCAAATAGGCAAGTTACTATATATTTACCGGCCAATGACAATTAAATATTGTTCGAAAAGTTGCCAAAGTCTTTGAACATACGAACAGAAAAAAACAAGCACATACTGCTGCCTATAATGGCTCAAGAGGATTTCATTCGCAAAGAGCATTTTGCTAAATCCTTGTGGAAATGTAATTTTTTGCAGGTTTGTGTGTGGGAAAGGGTCACGGAACTGACGCTCAATAGAGGGAGACTGTTAAACACACCCACATTTGAGACATTTTGATCTGCATAACCATCAATCATAATTTGAGACTCTAGTATTGCTATAACAGTACAGTAATGGACACAGTAACAGTAATGGACACTACAGTTCCATTATTTTATGATCATGAAAATCAAAGGCTCCTTTACATACACTTTCAGACAGTGTACATATACAGAGCGCATGATAAACTACACATATTAATGCAGACACTGCAGGTGCACATTACATTTAGCAGACACTTTTATCCAAAGCGACTTACATTGCATAATACTACACATTGATCTTTCTACATTGAGTATGTGCGATCCCTGGGATCGAACCCATGACCTTGGCGTTATTAACGCCATGCTCTAACCACTGAGCAACAGGAAACCTTGAGCATTATGTGTGACGTCAGCTAGAACCTCGTTCTTTATGGTATAGTACATGTATATGTAATTATATCATTGTACATGTAAAGTCAATCAGCCCTGGGACACAGCCATTCTCTGAGGTATATAAAATAAATAAACGGCTGGTTTCACTTAAAAGGCAGCAACAGGTCAAGCCATTAAGCCTCTAGAGAAAAGCCTACGCAATTGTTAAAAAAACAGCCACAGCCATTTACCAGGGTGTGTTTTTGCATGCACTCAGAAGCAAAGGACCCCGACTGATAACATTAGCCGTAAACACAAAGCCGTTACAAAACCGTGCGTATCTCATTGGCTGAGAGTGAATTTATGGTTATATGGTACTGCGCACATATCTAAAACTAACACTCCACTAAAAAATGTGCGCTAACTCTCCCCGGGTGGAGTAAAAGTCACGCCCAGTGCACCACAAAGCCACAGAGGTGCTTGTCAGTGAGATATGATTTGAATACAAATGGACTACTAAGCAAAGGTTACGTACCTCCTCACAGCTACACTTTCTGACAGGTGTATAATGATGAACGGGGATTGACACGTTTTTTAAGACCTTATGGAAAGTACATGCTGTTTTTATGCATATATTGCTCTTTCCCCGAGAGCCGGAGCTTTATAAAATACAGCGATATCACTGCTGCACTTTTATGCGAACATTGATGGTAGCTAAATGGCAGCAAATGGATCTGGCAATGCTGAAAATGCATAAACTGATCAAATGCAACCATACGTGCAATTGATGTCACTTTGAATGAAAGCTAAATCATGCATTTAGCAAATGCATGACTGGTTTTTGAACGGTCTATATCAGTATTCACTATCATAACCTTTTATTGTTGACAGATCATTTCATAAAGCTGTAGAGATATAGACTAAAAAAAGAAAAAAAGATACAGTTTTCACTATATACTCTTAAGTCTATATAGTCTATCATCTCTAAGGTTTAAAGAGACATCCTATTCATAATTAAGAGAAATATTACACACACTAAAAGAATGTTATAATTGAACATGTAATGTTCTATCACTGGTTACAGTCAGATCATACACCAGAGAATGGGAATCATATTAAATAGTGTGCATAAAACCTGACAATATGTGATATTCCACAGACAATTTAGTGAACGTATTCAAAAGAGTAATGTAGCACTATATCTTTTTATCATCGAGTGTAAACATCATCAGAACTTCTCAACCCTGACCCTGTTGTACTCTTGGACTTTATAACAGTTCTAGTTAGTTATGGTTTACATATTCAAATGTGCCTGAGGCTGGTTTGTCCTTGAGGTTTAGAAATCAGGTAGCTATGGATACTCAAGTTATCTTTATGCATTCAGTTCTTGTTTATATGACTGAATCGCCATGTTTCAGTTAGGCTGGTCTGGTTATTCAATTTTACACGCCTCATCTACCTTGTCAACAGCCTACTAAGTCTACTTGCTGTATAATGTAGGTACTGTTTTCCCTCAAAGTTTCACAGAAGGAAGAAACAGGGATCAGATTTATTGATAAATAATTATCTTCTGGAGTGTAAACCCAGCTCTGTGTGAAACAGTTTGGTTGGGAACTTCTCACGAGGTCACTGAAGTGGGTGATAAAGTGTGAAAAATAATCAATATCCTGTGGAAATAAATTTGTCTCGCACACCCACGCTAAAAAGCCACGTCTCTCACAAACCCACACGTAGTCACACCCAGAGGACTAACAGACTAACAAACCGTTTCATAGTTCTGTAAAAATCGTCCTGAGGTATTTCACCATAACATTATCCTGCTCAGGCTTGGATAATTAAAGGCTAAACACACACAAGTTTCCCTGGATACTGTGATATGAGAGAACAGACACATTCTCGCTTGCACGGAGTGAAAATGTTACAGAAATCACTTCTGCAAGGACATTTCATTACCACAGCGGTCTACAGGTCTGTGATTACCGCAAAATCACAACAGTGCAAGAGCGGCATGTTTTTACATTTACATTAATGCATTTGACAGACGCTGTTATCCAAAGTGACTTACAGTTCATTAAAGTTATATATTTTGTCAGTGCATGTGTTCCCTGGGACTTGAACCTCGAACCCACAACCTTCGGGTTGTTAGGCAATGCTCTACCAACTGAGCTACAGGAGCACTGTTTTTAAACTTTTGTTTTTGTTTAGATGATTTACATATCTCACACAGTAATAATGAATTAACTATTTCCCAATGCAGACACACCGATGTTAAAATGTGAAGACCTTTTGAATTTCCCAACAGTAAATCTTTGGAATTGAGCCATAATACACCCACTTTAGCAAGCCACAGGCAAATATGAAAAGCATATTTTTATTTAATAATTCATTTCTGGAAGTTTTGCATCAGGTTAATATCTTCAACAATAAGTTTATAAACCTGTTTTGCATTTACAATCCGAAGCATAAATTATTAAATTACAAAAGAATAGATCTTTCCTAATGTTTGTTTTAACTTCAGAACATAATTAAAAATGACAATAATTAGGTTTAAGTATTTAAAGAGACCAACACTTACAGAAGGATAGACTGATAATATTAAATTCAACATAGTTGTTAATATTAGAGAAATTCTTAGTGCATCATTAGTTTCATCAATCCTTTTTAATTCACAAACTTCTATAGTTTTTGTGATACATACGTTACAGCACTTCCTATTTATTTCTATAGTATCTCTACATGCTGCCCAAGTGTCTCATACAGAGTCAATATTGTCAGAGACATTATATGATCGGCGTACAAGACACACATCACTGTTATAAGCTTTCCAATGATACAGATGCGGTTGCCACATCATACAATAAGGGAACTTCAGGCTTGGATGTGCAACATCATACCCTGAGAGGTTAAAAATGATCTAATAATTCAAATAAATGAATGACGTCTTTAGATCAACTAAGGGGACATTAGCTTGTTGCTATAGACTATGTATGTCTATGTATGTCTGTGGAAAGTAAACACACACAAGAAGCAGGGGGAGGCTGCAGCTGCTGACGTACTGCGAGCGGCAGTGAGCGAGTGAGTTTGCTCTGTGTTTCTGAATCAGACAGCGTCTCTCCAGCAGCATCAGACAGACCAGCAGCAGAGGATTTTCAAAGATAACATCTGGAGAACCAACACATGCGATTCTTCAACAACATCTGGTTTTACACTTGCCTTTCTTTACTTTTCATCCATCCCGCCATTTTCATTTCTTTCACTTCTTTTTGCTTCTTCTTCATCACTCTTTTTCCCACTCTTTCTTTTCTCCACAAATCCTGATGAACGACTCATACCTGCATATCCCTAAAGGACAGAAACCAGCGAAAGATACGTCTTTGCTGCCTTCTAATGGCAGTACTGCTGACTCTCCTGCGGGGGCGCTGTGCGAGCAGGTTCAGATCCAGGCAGAGGTTTTTCTCACCCTGGGTATCGTGAGTCTACTGGAGAACATTCTTGTCATCTCAGCCGTGATAAACAACAGGAACCTGCACTCTCCGATGTACTTTTTCTTGTGTAGCCTGGCGGCCGCAGACATGTTGGTGAGTGTATCAAACTCTCTCGAAACCATTGTCATTGCAGTACTAAACAGCGGCCTTCTGGTAGCCAGCGATTATTTTGTGCGTTTGATGGACAACGTGTTCGACTCCATGATCTGCATTTCGCTTGTGGCATCTATCTGCAACCTTCTAGCCATCGCCGTGGACCGCTACGTCACTATCTTCTACGCCCTTCGCTACCACAGCATAGTCACTGTACGCAGGGCACTGGTTGCCATAGCTGCCATTTGGTTGGTGTGTGTGGTTTGTGGGATTGTCTTCATAGTGTACTCGGAGAGCAAGACTGTGATTGTGTGTCTCATTACAATGTTTTTTGCCATGCTGTTTCTCATGGCAACTCTCTACGTACACATGTTTTTACTCGCCAGACTTCACGTGCAAAGAATTGCCACCCTGCCCCCGGCAGCAGCCGGCGTGGGCAACCCTGCCCCCCGTCAGCGAAGCTGCATGAAAGGAGCGATAACTATCTCCATCTTGCTTGGTGTGTTTGTGTGCTGCTGGGCGCCGTTTTTTCTCCACCTTATTCTACTGGTGTCCTGTCCACAACATCCCCTTTGCCTCTGCTACATGTCCCACTTCACCACATACCTGGTGCTCATCATGTGCAACTCTGTTATTGACCCTCTCATCTACGCCTGCCGCAGCCTTGAGATGAGGAAGACCTTCAAGGAGATACTCTGTTGTTTTGGGTGTCAGTCCCCGCTCTGAAAAAAATGAAAAAATGAAAATGTAATGCATTTCATATGTACGCTTATTATGTGAGACTGTGTTACCCGCTTTGAACAAAAAGTCAGGTTGTCCTGCTCCCATTTTAGTACATAGTGTGCTCACTGGAACAGTCGCAAAGCATGCTGGGATAACACAGATCATCAGGTTTTGTAAAAACTTGTGCAGCTCACGTGCATGTCATGGAAGTAAAAGAAACACTGCATTTAAAATGAGATAAATGCAAATAGAAGCATTTTCACCAGCGCTTTACCACTGTATGCAGAAAAATACTTATATAAAAATGTATGTATGCATGTATGAATATATGTATGTAACATATTTTAGGTATCTGTGGCACATGGGTGTATAAATATGTGTTAAAACTGTTAAAAATCTTTTTGCAAACAGCAAACAATCATGCTAGCTAAACCACGGCTGCCTTGGAACAAAAAGTAAGAACCTTTCAATACAAAGACATCTGAGTACATTTACCGTTCACAAAGTTGTCAGCTGCTTTTCAGGGAATCGTTGTAAAATAGCTGTCAAATCCAATACAAGATGCATTGTTTCCCTATATCAGCAATCTACCATCAAACTCAGATCATTTAAGTTCCACATGTGTCTGTATTTACCTCTCAGAGGTAGAATGTGGGCCTGTCCCAAACAACAAACTGCAGACTTTAGTTTTGAACAGAAATAACATTATGTTGACCGATGTTCCGTAATGGTAAACGGTGACATGCTCGCAATGGTAAAGCTGCTACCTGATTGGCCCCTATCTGTAAACTCCGCCCATACCTTATAATTCGTAGTTTCTTGTTGTCCCGGCAATACTTTAAAAATGTAAATATCACCTTAGACTTACCTTTGAAACTAAATACTCTAAATACTCTGTCCTTTTCCTTTTATCTCTCGTCTCTGAAATCGTGTGAAAAGAAGAAAAACTAATGTTTTTGCATTAATATGCGTTTGCAGACAAATCAGCTTGCGGCGTGGTTGCCATGACAATTCTATCACGCGCTTGATGCTGATCTTTCGCAGCTTCAGGGCAGAAGCATCTGCAGTGCATGAATGCACATGTGCTTTAACTGAAAGAGGCTCATCGACTCATTTAAGTGAGTTTTGCTGTTACTGCTGTTGACTTGCATGTAGTCTTGCAGCAATGGTATTAGCGCTGTACCCGAGACTCTATTAGCGCTTTTAGCGTGAGCTTTTGACTTAACACTTGACTTATCTCTGTAGCCACTAACCAGTCTCGACGTGCGAAAAAACATTCCTGTAGTTTAAATAAATAAAATAAAATAGAACTGTCGGCCAAAATACATAAATGTATAAACGTTTGTACAAAGAACAAATGTGCTATTCGAAGTGCTGTTTTCAATGTCTAAACGTTTGTGAAGTTACGTTTTAAAATTTGAAATGTTATTATTGTGTTTAGTACGTGTATAACTGTGCCTTTGATTTTATGTATTTATTTATTGTCACCTCAAATCCTCTGCTTTAAATGCATTGTGCTTTTATTGACCTCTATCCTTTAAACACTAAAGCAAACGAGGTGGGCACTGACGTAAGCACAAGCCTCAAACTCGCTCATTGCACAAAAGCTTTAAATAACTGTACTGATTTTGTCTTAAAGCTTGTGGTGTCTTAATTTATTAAAACTCTTGACTTCACTGACGCATAGAATTGTTTTCTTTTTGTCATTTAGTGACATTATTTGCTTTCACTGTATTATATAAATATCTGTGCCTTGTTTTCACAAATAAATATTGCATTAGTACCCAAACAGCCAATGTTTTTGTCATGATTTTTTAAATACTGCATGTCAGCAGGGTTCTGTGTGTGTGCTGGTGTGCCGGGGTAAACTATAAAGAGCAAAAAATGGTCAAAGTTCTTACCAATGAACAACTAGTTATAGTAGTTATGGAACAACTAGTTATCACTTGCTGATTGTGATAAGTTGACCTACTTTGCAGTAGAGAATGCTTTATGATGAGGGCGCACAAACATCTAATGCATAAATCCCTGAGAATTCTGGGTAATCCTATAATAAGAATGACTTCATTCATTTACCAAACCTTTTAGTAAATTTAAATACATTTTATCATCATATGTTCAATCGAACCCACAACCTTTCCATTGCTGCCAGGATGCTCTACCAGTTACAGGAACAAGAGACCGACATGCTGAGTGACAGTTACACATATTAACTCAGAGACAAATCAATAGTAGGACAGTACTGCAGCTACAGACCTAAAAAAAGTACTTTTCTTATTCTATATATGTATATAAGTTGGTGTGGTATATGGACAATATGTATTAATATTAAAGACAAATAAAAGAAAACATTACAATTCCATATTGTAAAGTTGGAACCGATGAACATAGTACAGGACTGTTTTTGTTTTGATTTTTTTATGCTAAATTTAGTTTTTTTGGTCAGGGTTGCGCTTTCAAAATCTCATAATGGGGTGTAAGAATCAGTGATAATCTTACCTTCTCACTGCTTTCTGTACTTTGAAGTGTGGACATCTTGAAGAGAGAAAGACAGCATCCAGTGATTCAAATACTATGTTGAAGTTTACCATATATCTAGCATGTATAATATGGATCCATTATGCTTTGGTACAAACCCCGAAGCAAATGCATGACTTAAAACCTCAGGAGTCAATAATGACACAAAATAAAATTATGTCTATGTTGTTCTGCATTTATGCCTTTAATTCCCTCAATACACACACAAATAATACCACCTCCACTGCATAGCGGGGAGAAATCATTAAGTTTGTACACACATTAGCGGAATACATGAGAGCTGACAGAAATCCTATGAGAGTGATCTCAGCACTTCTCAACAGGACACAGATGAGCATGTTGGAGAATGCAGATGAATGATCAATGAATCATTATTTTTCCTGTCCACCTCCGGGCCCCATACAGTTAAATTGTAGACGTACATAAGAGAAAACACTCTCACAACGTGATCACAAACTCACACAATCTCCTTCAAGAACATCAGACCTTCCATCTCACTTGAAAAAACTTTAAATGTGACAAATATGTAGTGAAAAGTTGTCTGACTTTTTCTCTTGAGTCCATTATTCAGGAACCAAGGTCAGCAAGTTTTTCTTCTGTATATATACAACTCTCTGTATATTTCCTTTATATGACTGTCTGCGGACCACGGTCATTTTCTGATTCAGAAGTTCTACGTACTTCGTACTACGTACGTATTTTTACTGCAGTGGTAACACGGGTTACAGACGCAAAGCTGTAAATCTTTTAACTTATTGGAGTTTTGGTGTCGCCACCATCAGTGAACACAAGAGGGCGCTCTTAAATCTTCTGACCCGCACGTCATAAATCCAGTGACAAGACATGCCCTTCCATTTACTGCCATCTGTTGACCAACAACTTTATTGGCTTTTTTTGACAACAATATGCCACAAAGTTTAAAAAATATATATAAGACAAAATTTTGCTAAGTATAAGATATACGATAAATACTGCTATAAAGTAATGTCAATTATTTAATATATATATATATATCTTCTGTGGAAGGTGCAGAACCACAAAATGTTTGTACTTCTCTGTCAAACTATGTATGCGTTTATGTGTTTTGGGCGTGGTGTGACTTTAAGGATTGCTTTGGCGGGATAAAACTCACACCTCAGTCATTTAAACACAATAAATAACTAAACCCATACTCAGTGACACAACCCATACTCCTCCGACCGTAAGAAATACTTACAGATGTGAGGAGAATAAACAATGTAGCGGATGAAGTGATAATAAACAATAATTTATCTTATGTGTGTCTTCTACGTCTTTTCCAGAGATCTCTGAGCTCACTGAATACCTGAAAATCAAAACATAAAAACAATTTATACTTTTTTCAAGTTTAGTTAACCAATTAGTTTACGCAACCATTTGTTAAAAGACAAACTGTGTTTGACAGAATTTTGACAGAGACTGATCCAATTAATTATATTTATCCTATTATTAATAATTATACGAAACATAATTCCAGTCCTGGTTGCTCATTGAGCAAATGGCAGTAAGAATGTACTTACCCATATACATACAGCACTGAGTATTAGTTTACTCAGAGCCAGCCCTAGAAAAACCCAAATGACAGACAGAGCAGCATCTTCATCTACATCATTGCCATTAATGAACTTGGTCTTTGTCGACACACAGTCTAGAAAGACAAACACAGAGCTGTAAAAACTAAGCACAAATTACCTCACAACAAGTGACGATTGTTATTTTGTAAACAATGCACACAATACCAAAATATCTTCAATAAAGGAAATTAACTGTGTGTTAAATTTATATACAAATATAAGGGGCTATTCAATAACAGGTCATAGGTATTTACATGTATTAAACTAAACCAAATATAATAGTGAAATACCTGAGATATTCAGTGCAATGAATGAGTAGCTTAGTTTGGATCTGGCCTTTGCGTTGAGCAAACACTTATAAGTCCCAGCATATGCAGGAGCAACGTCCCATAAAATCAAGGAGGCGTTGATACCCAGTGATACAGAGCTGTTTTTCTTATCAGTTTGAGTGAATATATTTTTTTCATAAATGAGGATTGAAGAATAAGTTGTATTGTAAACCTTAAAAAGAGGAAAAAAGAGCAGACAGAGACTAAATTGCACAACCTCATAAGTTTGTTTAGTATGTAAAACTTTAAATAGCTTAGAACATGCAGCACTAAGCAGATACAAAATGCCATCAAAACCTGAGGAGGAATGTCTTTAATGGCTAATTGCTACTGTTGGCTGTTTAACAGCTTCACTGACATTCATGTCTGAGCACTTTTTGAAATCTACCAGTAAATGTAAAGTGAATGAAACTAAATGCACAATACTCAGTCTCATCACATTAACTTCTATCTGTCACATCGCTAGTTATATGCAGAATAAAACATTTACATTTTAGGCATTTGGCAGATCTAAGTGACTTAGATTGCATTATACTATACATTGTTTCTGAGCATGTGCAACCCCTGGGATCAAACCCATAACCTTGGCGTTGTTAACACCATGCTCTAACCACTGAGCTAAAGGAAATGTAGGACACGGTGAGTTACAAGATATAATCTTATTAAATTGTGGTGGTTAGGAAATATTTATGTGTTAGCATATTTCCTGTCTAAAGCCATTGGCCACTAAAGCCAAGTGATTAATACAGCAGAACAGTGTGACGAACTATAATGTCTTACCTTGTACCAAATAACAGAGGTGTAGTTTTGACCCCGTTGAAGGGCATCACATGGCAAAATGATATCATCTTTGCAGGCTGCTGTGATGAATGCGGGTTCATCTTTACCAGCGACTATGGCAAGGGTAAACGCTAAAAAAATGTAATAAAGCTCATAAACACGCCCAATACTCAAAACTAACACAAAGGGCCTGATGCGCTAAACTTTAGTTATCATGTGATCTCTTACATCACCTATACCACATCACCTTTGTTAAACTGCTTATTTGTCGTCGCTATTCTTTCTACAAAACCGTTTTGTCTTTAAACTTTAAATGTAAAATTGTTTAAAGGCCTTTTTACACATTCGACTCCATATTCAAATAAAAATTACAGATGAAGAATGAAAGAGAGAAAGCTAAAATGTTAATAAAATACACATTTAAAGGAAATTAAACATTCTTACCCCACACCATCAAACGTATCATTACCATCAACTTGTGAACTGCTCACTCTTCTTCTGAAGTCGCCTGCTTTCCACAGTTCTCTAGTTTTTTTTCTGCATAAACTCTGTGTGGGCTTGAAATGAGGTTGTAGGATTTTTTTGCAGTCGACTCTAACCACATGTAGTTTTGCCGAACAGTAAACACACTTTGACAATTCTTTTAACTCTTTATTTGCAGATTTTTCAGTAAAAAGTATTTACATTTACTCATTTAATTACACAGCATTGAATATGTATTAGATTATTACAAGTACTGATGCACAGATACAGTAAAAGTAAACACAGTAAAAGTTAAAGCAACAGTGATGCAAATAATTCTAAAGTTCTGAGTCTTTCCTGTAGTTCAGTGGTTGGAGCGTCATGGGTTCGATTCCAGGGATTGCACATACTCAGAAACAATGTATAGGGATAATGCAATGTAAGTCGCTTTGGATAAAAGCGTCTGCCAAATGCATAAACATAAAGTGACTTTCTTCTACAGATTTTCATCAGTGGGCGTGACTTTTTCCTTACCGCTAGCTTTCTCTTTTGCTTTATTTGTCATATTGAAGTTCAGAATAAAAATAATGACGGCAAAAGCCAGCAGCACAAACGGCACAGTAAAGAATTTCAAATGATTCTTGACAGACACTTCCTCTTTCCTGCTGCTTTGCAGTTTCCATGTCATGCAGCCTAAACACAAACACACACACATTAAAAATTAGGGAGAATTAGGTGTGAAGGTGAAAAACAAATTTAGTTTTATAAAAACATTCACTTGAAACTTTTAAGATTACAAGTATGTTCTGTGAAAATAAAAAATCATCTTTGTAAGTAAGGCTGACCGTCATTCCTCTTTAGGGCGGGTACATAATATTCAAAACATCCAACTGACAAATAGCAAGACCAGACAAACAGCAGTCCAGTGTTGAGAGAGCCATTCGGTCTTAGCTCCTCCCACTTCTTACCTGTTGAGTAAAGTTCGTAGTCACCTTCCTGAATGTAATGACCCAACGGTGGCCATAAAGTACATCTGAAAATGCCACAGTTTTCCTCAGCAGTACTGGGGAGCAGGAGGGAGTTATCCTCCCCTACCTCATAAGACTGGTCAGCATACTTATAGAGAACCGTGATGTTTTTGTTCAGGTCTTTCAAAACGAGTCCAGTCAAAACCTCTGAGCCCTCTTCAACCTAAAAATGAGTTTGTTTTTAGAACACACACATAGAGGAAGTACATCCCACCAACTCTGAACCAATCAAAAATCCCTGTTTCCAGCTTGTATTTGTGACTGAGCTAAAAATGATTGCACACAGTTGAGTTAATTAGCTGCACAATACAAAACCAGTCCTGCAGGTTTACAGTCAACTTTTCTGTTTATTTCTGTTTCTGTACAGTACTGCTCGCTGATGGTATAGAGCAGTCTAATTAAACAGTTTTGTTAAAAACACTAACCTTGTACCAGGTAATTTTTCTGTACTTTACACCTTGTTCGGTTTTGGCTTGACATGGTATAGTAATCCTTTGCCCATCATACTCAGCCCATACTGCGACGGAAACCAGTAGAACTAAAAGGAAAAAAATATAAACTATAACAATGACGTATCTGACGTATTTCTTCAGAGGCTGTGCATGTATTTTTGGGGGGAGACAAAAGCGCTGTAATGCATAAAGTACTTTCGGTTTACGTGTTTACATTTTAGTCTCTTCATAGAAACCTTTGCCGTTATGCAAAACAAGTTTAATGTATTAAATGCATTGTCTACTGTACTTACAAATAAAGCAGTTTTGCAGCATGATCACGAAGGTTTGGTTTAATTCCATGTTTGTTTATTTCTCTGTATCTTTGCTTTCTACTTTCGCATTCTCGAGAAACGATCCAGGAAGCGCAAATCTCATTGGTTCACGTTCAAACAAAAACAAACTAAATACCGCCCTCCGTGTTTATACCGTGTAATATATATACCGTGTTTCATATGAAACCGAAAACAAGACGTACATATTCGTGGCTGTTATAACACAAGTGAAACAACACTGGGGGGTTGCAAGCATTTAATCCAGGTTTATTTAACAAGTTGTTTTGCACCGATCTTTAAAAATTGTTAACATTAATCAAAACAATCAAATTACAATTAAATCATAGTTTTTCCATATAGTTTAAACCATAGTGATCCTGGTTTTAATTGAACTGGGATTAACATTAATCCTATTACTTTAATGATGTTTCAAATTTTTAAACAAATGCACATTAATATTAAACATATTGATGTTAAAAGTTTAAGAGCAAAGCTGTTTAAACAGCATCTGTCACAGGTAACCAGTAATTACGAACCGCAGCAGCCCTCCTGTGTCTGCCTACTGGTTAGAGAGTTGAGCTTATAACGAGAAGGTCGCTGGTTCAATTTTTAATGCTGGCAGGAAATGATTGGCTCTGTGTGTGTGTTCACAATGCGAAGTGTGTGTTCACTAGTCACTACTCCAATGTGTGTGCACTAACTGGATGGGTTAAATGCAGAGGATAAATTCCAAGTAAGGGCCACCATACTTGGCGAGCGCTTCACTAACCATACACACACTAGATTAAAAGGGATAGTTCACCCTAAATTAAAATTTGCTGTTAATTTATGCTATGCAAAACACTTCAGAAACATTTGCAATTCGTAGCTCAGTTTTTCCGACTTGATCTTGTATTGCTTCCCCTTTCTGTCTGTTTTCTTTGTACTCTTTTAAATATGACACGATCACAGACCTGTGAAAGGAAAATTATATTAGCCAGGCTTCCATAACTGAAACATCAAAAACACTCTCCCACATACTCCTACCAATCATCTCAGTTAATGTTCCAAAATGACTTGCTCCATCACCATTACTTATAATTTGCACCTTTATGCTATCTGTTTGCTACAATGCATCAGTGGTTCTTGCAGCAGAATGCATTGTTTCCTGCGATAAAGCATGCAACAAAGACATGCTTTGGATGTGCATGGGTAGCGCAAGTGAGAGGAAATGTGAGCGAAGGGGGGGATACGTGTGAAGCAAAAGCTGAGCAAAGGGGGAAGGGGTTGGTGTGAAGGATTTTCACTTCATTTTCACTAATTGGAGGGATGTGTTAAAACAGAATGAGAAAGGTCAAATGTGCCCATTTTAAAAGTATCACACTGACTACTTAATATACTAATATATACCTTAAATATATACTTATATATATATATTCGTTCATTTCAATCCAAATCAAGATATCTAGATTACTTTTCTTAGACCAGTTATGGTTTCACAATAAACCTAAATTTATTGTCTGAAATAAATATTATATAATCCATAATAAACTTACCTAAAGTCTTCTGGTTTCTCATGATCAGTTCTTTACAGTTGTTTGGGAAACAGCATTTAGTTGTTAAGGGAAGTCAGTTTTTATATCACAGATTATCTACACACAGATCACTGAAAAATGTCATCAGTTAGAACTGAGGTGCAGAAGTACGAAATGCTACATACAGGCAAGCGAAAACGAAACTGTCTCATGGTCGGTCTCATACGTGTCTCAGTTACACCCTCTGCTGGCACTGTTACATGATGGCCAAGAAAAGGAAGAGAGCCTTATGACTGATTCCCAAACATTTAACAGTTTTAAACTTTAGCTGTGACGCTGTTAGATATCATTGACTTTGAGTGGACCACAGCTCTAAAATCTATAGACTGGATAAAGGTTTAACTGATAGAATGGCAGAATTCACTATTATACAGGCAAAACATTATAC
>JAZGTJ010002321.1:0-43478 GCA_036877575.1 Botia almorhae | reverse complement strand
TTTTAATGAACTTTATTTTTATTCCTTTAATATGTTTATGGTTGTATTTCATGTCTTGGCTCAAGCTGTGTGACGTTAGCCTGACAGTAATGAAATTAGCAAGAGCTGTAAGTGTATTGCTGGCACTGAGCCATGAGACTTAAAAGAATCTAATAAGGCCTTGAAACAAAATGATATAAACTGACTTCATAAGGTTCTTTTGAGCCTGTGGGGACACTTTTTGGTCCCTATGAGAAAAACAGCCTTATTTATTTATTTTTGTAAGGGTTGTGCTTAGGCGAAGGGTTAAAGGTTTGGGTGTTGTGTAAGTGGGGATAGAAAATACATAAAAATTATGTAAAAAAAAATATATAAAAATCATTATGCCTGTGGAAAGTACCCATAAAACAGGGAAATCTGCCGTGTGTGCGTGCATGTTTGCGCGTGTGCGTTTATGTGTGTTACAATTATGTTCATGCATTTGTACTGATAAATTATCCACGGTATGGTTTCAGTTCAACAATACAGCCAAGTCAGTCGCCTGCTTTGAAAATCTGGTTCAAGCAAATGTCCGTAATAAGAAGATTCTGAAGGAGGCAGTACATAAGATCACAGCAAATGGCACCACCGACTATAAAGTTGGCTTCAAGAAGGCTTTTGATCAGCTCTACTCAGATAATGTATTCCTAATGCATTTTTACATTATGTTTCTGAGTTATGTGGCTAAGAAACATTGTTGAGGAATTAAACCTGTTTCTTTTTAACTTTTGTCCCTTTCAATTTTTGCTACACAAATAAATAAGATTATTTACATCATTACATCATACATCGTAATCATTATGATAATCATTATTTACTTATTTACTTTTTCATTTGGATAAGATAAATGGATCCATATTTATGAAAAACTATTCAGGTGTTGTCATAAAGTTTTTTTTATAATGATAAAAAAGTAAAATACTATGGACGTGCACAGATTTAAATAAATATTTAGTTACTGTGGATATTCAAAATCGTTGCACATACATCAGAAGCCACAGTCTAGTATGTTGCGCCACCTTGTGGCGTCTAATGATTAGGACACCTTGAAACAGGAATAAACTTTACATGTTTACAGAGTATGCACGTCTTTCTGTTATAAGCGTGGATATTGAATTGTTTTATTTAAAATGAAACCTCGTTTTGTGTAGAAGTTTCTTTTTGTTGACTGTTACAGTATGTAACAATGCTGATTACAATCTTTGCACTAAGATACAAAATGACATTTCCTAGATGAATGTGTCAAGGGCGAACTGCAACAAAATTATAATGCTGTTCACTGATGGAGGAGAGGAAAAAGCAAAAGAGTTTTTTGAGGAGTACAACAAAGATGGAAAGGTGAGGTCCACAAACACTTGCTCTGTTTACAGTACCCGATATAATCAAACTAATGTCCAGTGGTATACATATGAATAGTATATAAAACATATATGAGTTTATAGAGTGACCCAGTTATTGAGTTCATTTGTGTTCTGTTAGCTGTTTATTAAAGCTTTAATAACTGTTTGGTTGAAAATAATTAAAATTCAATTATTAAGCAGGTACATAACAAATCAGTGTTCACTGTTTCTTATGCAACCCCAATTTGCAGTGGTAAACAGTTTTTTAGGTAGATGAGTTTGTACTGTAAATGTAAGGAAAAAAAAGATTCCACACACTGCTGGAGTGCCATTTGCTTTAATATTGCTGATGAAGGTTATTGTTATTTCAATAAATATTACAGTTCTTGAAAACTTCTGTTAATGGTAATTAGTGAACAAAGCCATGTAACTGGGGGGGTAAAAAAATTCCTCCCCCAAATTTTCCCAGTTCCAAATCTCCACTATGTCTTTTACTTCTATCAGGTTAGAATATTCACCTTTTCTGTAGGCCAGCATAACTATGATAAGATGCCAATTCAATGGATGGCCTGCTCAAATAAAGGTAAACACTGAAGTTGAGCAATAGTGTGACATATTGTGGTTCTGTTATGTTAAAGTGATTGTACATTGTATGGTTCTCTACAGGTTATTATTATGAAATCCCGTCCATCGGAGCCATCAGGATCAACACCCAGGTACAACATCACTGCAAACGTGTTTTCATTTAACATCATCTTAGATATGGACTTAACCAGCCTTCTTTATCTGCAGGAGTATCTGGATGTGTTGGGCAGACCAATGGTAAAAGCAGACAAAAAAGCCCAGAATGTTCAATGGACCAACGTTTATTTGGATGCTCTGGTATGTCAGCTATTCTATGGTGCAGTAAGAGATTTCTGAGAAACACCCAAACAATTATAATAGTATTTGCTAGATGTCTGTTCTGTGTGTTAAAAACAAAAATATTGTGTTTGCACATAGTCCTGGCTGAAGTTCATGGGACTGATCCTCACAACATCATAACACTCTCGTAGCCAATCAGCATTAGGGAGCATTTACAGCAGCTGTTAGTGTTGCATAGTGTGGTTTTGTTTAGGTGTTGATTTCAAATATTACGAGCATTTTAAGAAATCGCTTACTGCACCCTTAAATTTGAATAGTGCTTTGAACTGGTGCTTTTGTGCAGGCAGTCCAAGTTTGAGTCTGTTGTGGCTCATTTTCTGACAACTTCATACATGTTCCTATAAAATTAAGGACAAAAAACAACATAAAATAATTAAAATTATTGCTACAGAACTTGGTGGATTGGTTTTTGGAGTGCTCTGTTTCCATGTTGTGTGTGTTGCAGGAGCTGGGCCTTGTGATTACAGGGACACTGCCAGTGTTCAATAAAACCAGCACCAGGAACAGTCGAGACAAGAATAAGGTAATATCTCATTTATAATGTCAGGCATCATTGGGAGATGCATGGGACATGGTAGAGCATTGCGTTACCAGTGCAAAGGTTATGGGTTTGTATCACAGTCACACACTGATAAAAATGAATAACTTGGATGCACTTTAAGTGGCTTTGGATAAAAGTGTGTGCCAAATTTAGGTTTATTTCACGGGAGAATGCACATAGTCATTAAGAATATACCTTGAATGCACTGAAATCTTATTTGAGTAAAAGCATCTGGCAAGAGAATAACTGTAAATTTAGAACCATCTGTTTTCATATTGTTTTAGAGTCTGAGAACATTTAGATCCAAGTGCAACCTAATCTGTATCCAGTGACTTGTGTTGTTAATTTTGGACCTTGTTATCCACTGAAGGAGCAGAACCAGTTGATTCTGGGCGTGATGGCCATAGACGTGTCTCTGGAAGACATCAAGAGACTGACTCCACGATTCACTGTAAGTCTGAGAGAGTGTGTGGGCGTGATCTGTACTTCTTCATTTATGATTGCACGTTTGCAGCATCCGAAAACTTGCACAACCGTTGCACTGACCTACCGTTGGCTCATGTTATTTCTCTTTAGCAGTGCTGTTGCATTCTTTGTGCTTGACAAAGTTTATCTTCTAATTTTAACGGAAAACAAATTTAAAGGGAGCATATTATGTTTTTTCAGGATTTTTCAATACTTTTTGTGTGTGTACTATGTAAACATAATGTTTACTCTAACGTTTATAATCCATAAGCTTCCCCACTCAGTCTACTGAGAACATTTACATTATACATTTTATAAAGTATAAAAAAACCAATTTATTCTTATATTCAGTTAATTCATTTGATTAATTTGCTAAATCCACTATTGTAACATTTTGTTACACATTTATTCATTTCTACCTCTTAAGTATATTAGCAACCTGGTGGGAGTTCTACATATTTCGCATGCAAAGGTTAGCCTAGTGTTGGGGAACCTTGTTCCTGGAGGGCCAGTGTCATGCAGAGTTTAGTTCCAACCCTAATCAAACACACTTGAACCAGCTAATCAGAATTAATAGAAGGCTACAGGCAGGTGAGTTTTATTAAGGTTGGAGATTAACTCTGCAGGACACTAGTCCTTCAGGAACAAAGTTCCATATCCCTGGGTTATGGTACGGTAGCAAAAAACAGTCCCACTCAGTTTAATTCTAAAACTGCAAGTTTAATTCTGAGTGTCAAATTCTACAAAAGTATAGAATATCTAAAGACATTGTCTCTTGTTCCATATAGCTTGGTCCAAATGGATATTACTTTGCCATTGATCCCAACGGCTATGTGCTTCTTCATCCTAATCTTCAGCCAAAGGTACCTCTGATTTCTGCCATTGTTCTCTCTTTCCCTCTTGTGGTTTCACTACAGGTTATGATGATATAATGCAGGCCACCCCCACACCCAAGTCATCTGTCTATTGTAATAATACTCATTTGTGGAAACCAAACACAATAGTTCACTTAGTTTACAGACGAAATGGCAAAGGGAGAATTGATTCAAAACATCACGCAATTAGTAAACGTTTTGTCTGTGATCCGTGAGATTAGTTGACACTTTGTGTGGAAGAATTTTAAATACTTTATCATGGAAAAGGTGACTCACAAGTAAATATTTTTATAAAAAAATATGGTATCCAGTATTGTTTTATGAGACTTGTGGTATTCTTCAGGACCCGAAGTCTCAGGAACCCGTTACGCTTGACTTCCTGGATGCAGAACTAGAGGATGAAGAGAAAGTATATGTGAGTACAAATTCACATCAAATTAAGTTCAAATTTGAAGTCTTTTGTTCAAAGTGAGTTTTAGTACATTTAATCTGTAAATTTTATACAGTACATGCTGTTCCCATACCTAGGGCTCAGTATAGCATGGCACCAAATACAGAAAGATCCTGGGTTTGATCCCCAATAAACACACAAGCATGCATGCTTTACATGTTTTGTAAGTTTCTTTGGATGAAAGCATCTGCTAAATGTTTAAATGCAAATGCACACACGGTGCATGAATTCCCTGGGACTTGAACCCATGACCTTGGTGTTGCTAGCACCATGTTCTGCCAGTTGACCTACAGTATAATGGTCTATATGTATTTTATCCAAATTTTGCTATACATGATCCATATGTATTTTATCCTAATTTTGCTATACTGAAAAGATAGTCCTGTTTTTTTCTATTCCGTTGACCTATTTTACTCACCCTCACGTCATTCCAAACCTATATTGTTTTGCCTGTGGAACACAAAAGAAATGGTCTCAGTGGTTTGTGTCTATACAATAGAAGTTAATGGGTGCCACTGTTGTTTGGTTACTAACATACTTCAAATGATATACTTTTGTGTTACTCAGAAGCAAAATAAATGAAGGTTTGAAATGCCGTGAGGGTGAGTAAATGATGGAAGAAGCTTCATGAAGCTTCAGTGAAGTTCTAAATGGCCATCTGGTTGTTGATTGAAGAATACATCTGAATGGCCACTTAGGCCTAAAAAATATGGCAGTGATCAGGTTCAAATTTTCTGCTGCTGTAATTTAATATAAGGTAATAACATCTCATGAGTCTTGTTTACAGCTGTTAACGTCAAAACAAAAGGATTGTGAAAGTTGTAACAGACAGAAAAATATTTGAGTTTTTCTCTTGTGTAATTTCATAAGATGTTGAAGATAAAAATCCAATTTGCTTCCAGCATGCAGAAACACTCAGCAGGGAACTGCAAAGCCCAAATGACTTATTTGCACACTTAATAGCCTTATATAATGGATAATAGATTACAATAGTGAATAAAAAGATCTCTTCATGATCACTATTTGTTTGAATAAGTTCAGATATTCTACACCGTCAACCTCTCACAGTTGGTGACGTTTCAGTAACATCAGTGGTTTATATCTATATGTTGATTCCTTGACGGATCAGTTCATGTTCTAATGACATGTTTACAGCTGTAATGCATCTGTGTAATGCATCTGTCTGTCTGATTATTTTTCTGCAGATCAGAAGTAACATGATAGATGGTCACAAGGGGAATCAGACGTTCCGCACGCTTCTGAAGTCACAAGATGAGGTAATCATGCAACCAGCAGTGCTTCACAACTGGTTTTGCCTCGAGACACAGATTTTACATTGGACACCAATTAGCAACTCAACACAGTGACAACATTGTTTATCAGACAAAAAATAAACAAAAACTGAGATATTAAACTGGTTTATTCATCGTTTCTAAATGTATCTTGAATGTTGTGGTTTTGGACAGACAATAATTTACCACATTTTCATCAACACACATTGTCATCAAACAATAACAAACTGTGTTTATCCTCATTGCAAGTGAATCTGTTTTTAATGGAGTCTGTGTCATATTTTCTTTATGGTCATGGTTTGGGTAGTGAAGGCATGTCACACTCTGCCAGTGTTGACATTTAACTAGCATCTAAGTAACACATGCAATTGGATGTTGAATTTGATCAAAGAGTGAAGATCTGAAGATATAAAAAGTCAACAAGTCTGTTAATTCATCCTTACTAACAATTACGTGTTGTTTTTTAGACATATGACTTATTTTGGGACACAAAACAAAAATAGTTAGTAAAGAATTTAACTGTGAAAAGCGATGTATTTTTTTTAGCTTCTTATTCATTTTGATTTCATTGTCAGCGTTACATAGACAGCGGCATCAGAACCTACACTTGGGGTCCAGTCAATGATACAGACTACAGGTAAAACAGCCCAGACCATTTTTTATCAGATATATCAATCATATCACGTTATTGCATTTATCATATTAGTCATAGGTGAACATATGATTTTTTGCAACTGCCACTAGAGGGCACTGTTCTAAGTTATGTTAAATAGAGTTCAACAAAGCAATGTACAGCACAAGGACGCAGTGAAGAGTAATGGAGTAATTGTTATTCTAAATAATGTACATTTAATAAATGGCTGGTTGCATTTAATTAAAGTTACCCAATAGTTCCCCATTTAGTTGTATGTTCATGCCTATTTAGCATAAGCATTAGCAATTCTCATTGGACAGTTTATTGGACATACATTTGCTTCTGCACATACACAATTTCAGTTGTTCAATATTTTTGTATATATCTGTTCAAAGTTTATTTTGTTAACTTTTAGTACTACAGACCAGAGTCCCCGCAGTCATGTCATTTCAAAATCGTTTAAAATTGCTTAAAAGGAATTTCTCTTTGTGTGTGCAATGATGATTTATAACATTATTTTTGTATACATGTGTTTATAAAATGATTCTATAAAAGGAGATATTATGGAAAAGTCATAAAAATATAGATATAAATATAGATAGTCTCAAAGCTAACATATATTACCTTTAATCTCTAATTCCTCATCACAAGAGAAAATTACAAATTCTTATGATTTTTAATCTCACCTATTTTTCTTATCTTCTCTGTAGTCTTGCCTTAGTTCTGCCCGAGTACAGTCTACACTACATCAAGGCCACGATAGGAGACACTATCACTCAAGCCAAATGTAGGTACCCACCAAGCCATTGCTTACTCACAAACTTTATCAAACTCAGAGGAACCTTAGCGAAGAAATGCCTTAGCACAAGCTCCTGTTCTTTATCCAGACAGTCCCTTTAGTTTAACTCCACGCTCTCAGGTCCATTCCTCATATATTTTTTGACACCCTCACCTCCTCCAGAGATGTAACAGCAAGGTTCCTCAGTTGTGGTCTGTCTCCAGGAGCATTCACCAGATGGTGCCTAAATGGCAAAAGTGTCTCTCCCCATGTATATTACGCTATTTCTTTTCATCCAGACACACCTCTGTGCCTGTGTTTGCCCTGTTCTCCTGTTATGTGGCTTTCAGGAGAGGAAAGTAAATCTAAAATGAGAACCTTAACAGTGTCTCTACAATATTCTTATTCAAAGCTTCTGGGGTTGAATAAAATATTGTGATATTCCTCATGTTCTTTCCCTCCGTAAAACCCTTTCATTCTGTCTCTCTTTTTTATCTCTCCATATCTCTTGTCCTTTCCTCTTTCCCCTTCTTTGTCTGTAGCTTGGAGACCCTCAGATTCTGGCAAGTATTTTTTCTGTTCTGTCCCTTTTGTGGTGCCTTACTACGCTGTGAAAGTCCATATAATCACCAAGCACCAATAATGTTTTTATAATCAGTACTACAGTTTAAGTTTGATGTTTTAATGTGGGGAGCGAGATTTATTTTTGTCCCTTTAGCAGCACAACACACAACTGTAAAACTTATAACCATTTTCAGTCTGGTTTCTTAAAAAAAACTCTTGTCTGCCATTAATCATTAATTCATGTTTTTAGACACAATAATAACGAAATCATTCAAGGTGCACAGCCAACTTTAAGAAACAAATATTGTGCAAAGTCAATAATGTGTTGATGTAATTTCTAATCTAAGGGCAAAACATACTCAACAGATGCAAATGCTGCCCAAAACCTTGCAAGCATGTACCTACCATGCATTATTACATTACTGTGGCATAATAAACCTCAGTAATAGCTAGCTATAAAAACATGTTCATAAGATCTAACTTGTTTATGGTAGTGACATGCTGTTGGTACACCATGAAATTAGTTGGTGTGAAACTAAAAAAATGGCAAAACTGCTATATGGTACCTTGCATTATAGAACCTGATGCATATTTGCATTCACATGCTTTAATAGAGTATGTATCTGGCCTAAAACCAGTTTGTCAGTTTTTTAAGTAAAGGTCAAACCTCTTATCTGTCTGCTTCTAATACTCACACCTATTGTACACCTGTCTACATCACAGTCACCATAGACAATAATCCACATAATTTAAAAACACTTACTTTGCTTTCCATGTGTGGCTTGGACCGAGTGGCATGTTTATCTGAATGAGTGTATGTGTACCCGTCGGGAGATATTTAGAGGTTGTTCTCCAGAGGTTTAAAGGTGAAACCGCAGAGAAAACAAGTGCGGCGACTCATGCTCTGAAATGTGGGCTTTATCCCCACCCTCTTGCTCTCCGAATCATCTTGATGCTTTAAAAGTCTCATAAAGGGGCAGTTTAACCAAATACAGGCCTCGCCCTTCAGAAAGCATCTCCTCTGTGTGTGGGTGTGTTGAGTCCATGTGTGCATGTCCTGGTGTGGATGTGGTTTGTGTTCTTTTGTAACTTTAACAGGACAGTGTAATTACAAGGTTTCCAACGTTACTGTGCTGCAATAACAATCTTAACTAATCACACATCTTCAACCTGATCTCCACTTCCCACTGTAAACACACGTCTGCCAACTATATTTTACGCCCTTAAAGCCTTTAGTCCCTTTATACCTGATCCCACCACAGAGATTGGATAACACAGTCTGGGCTCAGTTTAATGTCAATCACACGAATAAACGATTTCATGCATAGCTTACTTAAACGGTCTGTGAAATTGTCAAGGCAATGGTTTTAAGGGTTGGTTCACCCCAAAGTGGTGGTTTTCTAATCATTTACTCACCCTTATGTTCGTCAAACTTTTCTCCACTCTGAAACACAAAATAATACAGTTAAAAGATATGGTGACCAGGGGCTGTCCAAATATTCTCCAACAAAAGCATCATAACAATAGCCTGTCAGAAATGAAGCCCTTTCACTTTTGTTCCATATTCTAAATGTTCCATTATTCTGTCTTCTACAGTCTTCTAAATATTTTTTTTGTTGCTTGGTGTCCAACATTAAAGTCATTAGTTTTTTCTTTGAAAACATTTTTATCTATAAAAAGCCTTTTTCCATTGCTCTCAAATCTCATTTTCAAATCTCATCTCACTTCCTTACCATTAAAAATGCATTTATGGTGCTTTTTGGAGCTCTACTTCTTTTGTTTACCTAAAGTTATATGGGTTTGAAATTACATGATGTTTACTAAATAATAAAAAAAATTGTATTTTTAAGTGGCTGTCCTTTTAAGGACAAAGGCAAATTGTTTTGATTAAGCAAATAAGGATAAGTAAAGCTCTTATTTACAAACCATATGTAACCATAATGATTCGCTAATATATGCAAACTGTAAACTATAATTACATCTGTCTTTGGTCACATGAAGTTCTGCCCTCCTCTTCCTCTGTCATTTGTCTCAACACATGTGAATGCAAAATTCATTAATGACATGTAATCATATTCGCTGTTCCACATGTAACACCCCATATCACTTGCCCTTCAATTTACAAAGTTCGAAAACCTTAGATCAGATGCAATATTTTTATTCAAGGCTTGTCCTGTGAAAAAAAATATTGGTGATCTTTGACCCTCGTGGTTTTACCCTGTTTCTCTGCCTCTCTTTCCTCCCCTCTCATTGGTCAACTGCTTTTCCCTCTGTGCTGCATTTGACCCTTCAGAAGAAGATGGCAAGTACCTTTCTCTCTCCTTTTGTTTTCCTTCATGTGTGAACCCTGATGTCTTATCTCAGACACACACACAGACATTGGGTTGTTTCACTACATTAGTGAGTTCTCAAAGACTTATCTCAAAAAACATTTTTTTCATAGCAGTCCACATTTACATTTACATTTAGGCATTTGGCAGACACTTTTATCCAAAGCGACTTACATTGCATTATATTACACATTGATCACTATAGTCCATTGTTCACAAACATGGAAATAGTGCAGAATCTTAACCATTTTATTCAGTTATTCTTTGTACATCCTAACATTTTTTTACATTTCTGAAACATTTATCTTGGTTTACTTTGGGTTGTAAAACCCAGATTTTCAAGCAATCTCAGACGTGTGGACCCCAATGTGTGTATATATAATAGGGCATATTTATACTGGGTGTAGCCAAAGAGATGAATGGATAAAGCCATTATGTGCCAGCTAATTTTAAGCTTCCTCTCTCTGGCCCACCCGTATGAGAGGTCGTGTGTCTAAACAGCAGGGTGTCAGCGCAGATAATTGTGTTACTACACAGACGTTCAGACACGCTTTAACAAGCTGTTGTAGCAGCCTGCTGTCTGTGGAGTTGTGTTCTACTGTTAGGTTGTTCTGCAGTGAGAAGTTTTCTCGCTCTTCAGCTCTTCTGAGCTCTTTATTGACTGATTTCTGATCTTTACTTGTTGCATATTTCTTTCAGTCTCTGAAAGTCTGAAGGTGAACAAATTTGAAGAATATGGATATACATTTATAGCACCCAGGTCAGATTTCCTCATCATTTAATCACTCATGTTGTACACACATGAATTTCCTGCTTTGATAAACACAACAATAAACCAGAAGACATGAATTTTGAAACATTTTAAAATTTTTCCTAAACATATAAAGCAGATAGTGACCAAAGTACAAAAGTTTGACATTGACAACCAAAATTGCATTGCGTTGCATTGCATTGCAGAGTATATTGACAGATTTTTAGTAAAACCATTTCGTTAATCGTTTTTTTTTATTATCTCAAAAATGAAATTCACAGATCAAATAATATAAACAAAACAAATAGTATGGATTTTAATTAGGTGTCTACCAAATGATTGTGACAGTGTACATTGTTTTGTTTAGAGAATACTGCAAAGACCTTAAACCTCAGAGCGACAACAACACAGAATTCCTCATTGACTTCAATGAATACATCGACAGAAAAACCCCCAACAACCCACTGTGTGAGTATCTTCTAACTCTGAGTTTTTTCTGCCAGTCAGGCCTGATGGTTCAAATATAGAAATGAGCTGTAACATAAGGGTGGTGGTTTTGAGGTCAGGGATTCGTACCACCAGCTTGAGGTTCAGAGTTCATCCCCAGGGCTGCCGAGAGATTTAAGAGAGCAGTTTATGAGGTCATAATCCTAATCAAAACAAGTAACAAGTTTTAACTTTAAATTCATCAAAACAAACTAGCTATTTGTAACCTGCATTAGCAAAAACATTGTTTGTATGTTTTAGAAATGTATAGCTGTTAAAAAATTCAAAGCCAACAATGTCAACATAAAAGCTTTTTCAAAAGTATGAATACATTATTTTACTACATAATACATTTTAATACATTTTTACAATGTGCCTTTTTACCAAATATTGGGAATGTACAATTAGAAATAAAGACAAAACCATTGAATTATTTGAATTTAATAATTCAAAAAAAAGGGTAGTGGTAGAAAATGGTAGAAAAAAAATGCAACACAGCCAGAATATGTCAGAATTGCCATGAATAAAAACAACATACTTACAAAATGTACATCTGTCTGAATTTGGATTTCCATACCAAATTATGTGATATATTATGTAAGAATTAAGTTATTCTTTTAACCCCAATGCAAACACTGTTGAGCATTTATTGCAAACTACAAATTAAAAACTAAACTCAGTGAAATTAACATTAAAAATACTTTTTTATTATTTTTGAAAGCAGGCTCTTCCATAGGTGAAAACTTTAATTCAAAGTTTATGACATCTAGCTACTTCTGGTGTGTTTCAAAATGTGACAGCCCTCCTCTACATCAAAAGCAGCTCTTCTACACCCCTTCTTGATTGAATTAAGGTTTCTGAAATACACAGCAGTCCAGAAACCATGACAGCCCTTAGAGTGTCTTGTATATTTCAGGTTTGATCTAATTATATTTATTGTTCTCATGTTGACTGTTATAAGGAGAAGTAAACCGCCTCACCTTGTACCAACACCCACACGCTGACACCCCCCTCCCCAAACACACACTCTCACACACACCTTCTCTCTGCAGGCCACTTTGATCTCAGCAGGATCAGTTGATGGTGCGGTAATCACTTGCTTCGGTGCACATGTGTTGAATGTGTAGGTTTGGCTGTAATTCTTTATACCTACGACCCCCCTGCCCAACCCCATTCTGCACCAATTCTGCACCAATTACCCTGCACCAATTACCCTGCCAACCCCATTCTGCACCAATTACCCTGTGTTAAAGAGAAAAAGCAGGACATGTCACACACACGCACAAACATCTAATGCTTTGGTAATACGAATGAATATTTGTCATGCCGATAAAACACTTTAAAAAGTGAAAGAGAGAGAAACTGGTGCACTGGTAAAATTAGTGGAATTTATTATTGTATTATTTATATTACTTATATTTATAAATAAATAACCACTGATCAGTATTTATTATAAATTAATTGACATTTCAGACAACAACTGAAATGGACAACAAGTACAGCTGATGCAAATTCTCTCCCATTCACCAACAATGGTTTGGTTCATTCAGTCACGTCGCTGTCAGTTTCCGCTCTGACAACAAATCCTGCATGTTTATTGCATAATTCCTTGTGATCACAGACGGTAAAATTACATAACCAGCTAAACATTGTGCTGTAAACACTCAAATTCTCATATTTATGGCTATTTGTAACAGTCCTCTTCGGTCCTGGTATTTTAAGTCTATGATTTCCTCACTGTCAAACACAGGCAGATAAGTTGAATTGTGTTCTCGAGCTGCTCTGAATCAGGTCCTAATGAAAAGCATGCAGCGTGCAGGGGGACTGTGCCAAGGGGGACGGAATAAAGTTGTACACCAGCTGCTCTTTCTAAAGTGTGTGTGTTTTGTCGTAAAGGCTTTGCGGTAATGAACTGCAGCAAGATGTTATAAAACATTCCATGCTCTCTGAATGTACCCGCACAAAAAAACACCGGGCCTTTGAACAGTTAGTGCTGTTTTATACAGCCGAAGAATACAATCGTGTTCTACGTCTCGGAAAATTAATCTGTGTGTTACTTTCCTAACATGCCCTCCCCACTCTTATTTTGGGTCTGCCTCTATTTCTCTCGCTTTTTATGAAGTCTCACTTTTTATGACTTTGGCATCAGTTGCCGCAAAGGTCAGAATGTGTAGCCTGTTCTATTCGTGACCAATGTTTATGCATTCATCTAATTAAATCTAAGGTTAAAGTTTGTTTCTGTTTCCATTGATCCTCCATTAGAACGTGCTTCTGTAGTGTGGAAGTCATTTTGTACATTTACATTTGGGAGGCACTTTAATCCAGAACAACTTGTGCTTTCTTGCTAAGCATTTTACAATTTTTGTGTTCTCTGGGACTCGAACACATGACCTTGCTGTTGCAAGCACCGTGCTCTACCAGCTGGGCTAGAGGAACATAGATGCTGACAGTGAGGTTTGATAAACAGATGTGTTCGGTCATGATGGGTTAATTTAAAAAGTCAGTGCTTTTTAGACACAACACAGCTGAAGCCAGAGTTCACACATTGTCTGCAACGTGTCTGCTGTGTGTGGTTTCTCAGGTAATATGGACCTGACTAACAGACTGCTTTTGGATGCTGGCATCACTGCTGATCTGGCCAAACATTGGGGTAAACAGAAACTGTGAGTTTCATTGAAACATAACTGCACAATAAAAGTGATATTAACCTCAACAGAAGCAACTTAAAGTAACGGTTCACCTAAAAATATTTATCCTATTATTATTTTTTTACCCTCATGTCATCTTAACCATTTATGGCACACTTTCTTCTGTGGGACATAAAAGGAGATATTTACAAGGATTTACACTTACAATGAATGCAACAAAAGCCAGAGGACAAGCTAAAAGACCAAAAAAAAATCAGTATTTCATATTTGGGTGAACTGTCCCTTTAAGTTATTATTTCTTCATAATCTTCTTTACTGACTTAGCTTAAAAGTCACTTGTTCAAAGCTGTACACTAGTTTAAGTTTGATAGGGCCTTTTTAAAAGTGTATGTCTGTGAACAGGAATGAAAGAATCAGGGCTAGATTTGTTGCTACAGACGGCGGTGTTACAAGAATCTACCCTGCAAGGTATAGTTACATTTAAAAATCAGGGTGGAAAATTACAGACAGGCTAATGGGACTAAAGCTGTGTGTGTATGTGGGTATCCTGCAGCGCTGGTCCTGAATGGACCGAACAGGCAGAAACATATGAGTGCAGCTTCTACAAGAGGAGTCTGGATAATGATATTTACATATTTACATCTACACCATACACAACAAATGGTAAGTGTGTGTGTTTCTGTGTGGTTATAGTGGTGCCACACTTTTTCTACGTGTTAATGAACATTTTGTATGCTCTCTATCAGAAACTCAAGAGTCTGTTTTGGTGAGCAGAGCGATGGATCTGAGAATCGATGAATTCAAGCTGAAACCAGCAGGTGAGAGTCCACTTTTGTTATATACATGTGTACTATTTTAATATATAAATAGACTCAGATTCAGGTAGATTTAGATTTAGTCATTTAGCTGACGCTTTTATCCAAAGCGACTTACAAATGAGGGCAAGGAAGCAACTTCAATCACAATAAGAGGCAACAATGAATAAGTGCTATAGACAGGTCTCAGGTATTTTAACACAGTATGAGAAGGATTTTTTATTTTTTTTAAGAAGTAGAAGTAAGTTGAATAAAAAGAGTTTTTAGTTGTTTCTTGAAAATGGCTAATGACTCAGCCATTCTGATGGAGATATGGGGTTCCACCAACCGGGCAGAGTGAAAGAGAGAGTCCGGGAAAGTGATTTCTTCCCTCGTTGGGATGGAACCACAAGGCGGCGTTCGTTAGCTGAACGCAAATTTCTGGTAGGCACATAAGTGCGAAGAAGTGAGAGCAGGTAGGGAGGTGCGGATCCAGTAGTCACCTTGAAGGCAAACATCAGAGCCTTGAATCTGATGCGAGCAGCTTTTGGTAGCCAGTGCAACAGGATGAACAGAGGCGTGACGTGTGCTCTTTTAGGTTTGTTAAAGACCACTCTAGCTGCTGCATTCTGAATCAACTGCAGGGGCTTGATAGAACAAGCCGTAAGCCCTGCGAGGAGAGCATTGCAGTAGTCCAGTCTGGAGAGAACCAGAGCCTGAACGAGAAGTTGTGCTGCGTGATTCGATAGGAAGGGTCTGACCTTCCTGATATTGTAGAGGGTGAATCTGCAGGAACGAGCGGTTTTGGAGATGTGGTCAGAGACAATCTGGTGGAGACAATCATAGAAATATTCATGAATAGATAGTTTAGTGAACTTTTTAAACAGTCCTTTTTTAATTTGAAAGTGTGGGACTCATAATCATCTTAAACTTCGTTCTTTCCTGTTTCAGTGGTTGGTGTAAAACTGGATTTACAGACCTGGATGGACAGCTTTATAAATGCTACAATTACATCCAAGGTTAGAGTTACTTAGGAGGCACAGTTAATAGTCAGTCATAACAATAATGTTAACATCATCATGTAAGAAGAATCTGAGTTAACTCTTTGGTTTATCTGTCCATGTTGTTTTGTCCTTTCCCTGCACAGTGTAATGGTGAAATCTGTGGGTGCAGGAGGAACGATATGGTAAGATTTATGTATACATATAAAAAAATTGTCAAAACACACACATTTCAAAGAACATCAGAAGCTGTTAGGGAGGGCCATCCCCTAAGCATGTCAAATGTTGTGACACATATGGGTGTGGTCATGTGTTTGCCCACATACTTTCGACCATATTGTGTAAATTTCTATCTTTTCAAACCTAAAATTTAGATTTATAAGTCCACAGACATTTTGTGTGAACTACAATTTTTTATTCTCTTCTCAAAGTTCCTAGACTGTGTTCTACTGGACGACGGAGGCTTTCTCATCATGGCCAATCAGGACGAGTACGTCAGCATGGTGAGTCCCTCTTTCACCCAATCAGAATCTTTTTGTCACACTTACATTCCACGTTACCAATGCCTGACCCCTGGAGATCACCCACCCGACCCCACCTGCTCCCGGCCGACAGCAGCAGCAGAGTAATGGTTTGAAGTTAAACTCAGCAAGGGAAGCCAATCAGAGCGGAGTGTGCGCAGGATAAATCACAGCCAGAGTGTTTGGCAGCAGGGCTAAAGCCACGGGGATCGATCCTGCCTTAAATAGCGTCTATTCCCCCATGTGTGGGCAGACTCTCCTGGGGTCAGTTGGGTCCGACGGGCAGACCTTACATTCATTACCACTGTTATTGCATGGGGAGCGCCAGCCGTTCTGCAAACTCCAGAATTTATGCTGCCTTTGGACTGACTTATAGTCTTAAACGCACGTGCTCATACATTTTTACCTCTAATACAAAGCTGGTGGTTAAGCTGTGTGTGTTCTTAACAGTATCCAGAACAGGGGCTTTTTTCTCGCACTATGCAGTCAATATAACACTGCAGAGATTTTCTGGGCTCACAGACAGCTCGCTCTTTGGCTTAAATTATGATAGTGTAGTGGGTTGTCGTAATAAGATTAAAGTAGATCCTATTGGCCTCTCCTGAGCACGGTTGGCTCCTCAATCTTTAAACTTACAGGATGTAGTTCACAGTGTGAACATACACTATTGATAGTACTGGTGGAAAAATACACCTCTTTGCGCAACACATGCCCGCTATAAAACTGTATGTTGTGACACCTAGTCTTGGTATTAGTCAAAACTGTTGGTATAAGCACATATGAACGGTTCCTTCCTCAGGCGCATGTGTGTTTTCAGGTCTTTTATCTTCATTTGATTCATGGGGATTTTTGATTGTGTTATATTTGGCAATGGTGCATGACAACTTTTTTGCCTTTTGCCTTGATTAAAATGTGTTAAATGGATTTACTTTGCTATACTTCAGGGGCAAAATCGTTCTCAGAAGTTCTCAAAAGCAGCTACATCTCTTTTAGGACATCAAGAGATTTATTTTCTAAAGATACAAAGTTCTCGTCTAAGGGTAGGGTTAGGTTTTGTTTAGTTTAGGATTGGTCTGTGGTGGTACAGTAATTATAACAAACTTATGTTAATAAACCTATGGCATGTTAGTCATTACTGTTAACAGCTTATGTATGATTATCTACATGTGTGTGTTGTCTATGTCTTTAGATCGGACAGTTTTTCGGACTGATTGACCCTGACCTGATGAGAAATCTGATGAATGAATCGCTGTTCTCCGTCAAAAAAACCTATGACTATCAAGCCCTCTGTGATCCAAAAAAGGAAACAAAAGCTGCTGCTGGTCTTAGATCAGTCTATGTGGTGAGTTGCATTCTATTACAATTCCTTTGTACAGAAAACACACAAACAGCTTATCTTAAATTTAAACAATGTACAGCATACAATAAAAGTTAAGGTTTGTCAACATCATCTGTGAGCTGTCAGTTACAAAAGAAAATAGTTTTGACTGATCTCTCAGTCTGTGAAAACAAACATGAAAAGTGTCTAAAGTTATGTACTTACAATGGGAGTCTGTTAAATACTGTAGTGTTGCAGTAGCTCAACTGATATAGTGCTTATCAACCCCAAGGTCATGATTTCGATTCCCAGGAATTGCACACACAAGCAAATTTATGACTTAAATCCTCTGTATGTTACTTTTTGAAGTATCTGCCAAATGCATGCAAAAGAACAACTGGTTTGTGTGTTGTCACACAACCACACAGTTTTATGATCTCTGTCAAAAGCTTTTGGCTGAAATATCACCTGTAAAAGAAAGGTGCATACTCAGCACATTACTTTTTTTACTTTTAAGCTTAGTCAAGCGTGAAAAGAGGGTGTTGTGGTGAACTTCATGTTTTTGTTTCACAACCTGATAAATTAGCCTTGCGATACTTTCTCTGATCTGTGTGACTTCAAGATTACAGTTCTGTTTAACATGGTGACTAAATCCCTCAAAACTCAGTCCACCACAAATCATCACAGAGAGACACTTTCTCTGTCGTGCTAAGCACAGCAGCGTGCGTGGCAGTTAATCGCCTCCTGAGTACCCGTTTTAGCCATGTTTTTAGATTTATGCATGAATCTGCTTAGCTTTCTCCTAAACATCTATCGTGGTGTTTGGCACCATGTTCCTTCTGTCTGGCAGTGCTGAATGGGGGCTGCTGCCAATACAAATCGGGATGTTTTGGTGCTTCTCTGCTCCAGATATGCAACTTTTAATGTTACAAATGTTTGAGAGAATAATGGTTTTAGAGCCCAGGAGATGTTGTGTACTGTAATGTTGTGTTTAATTAAATATTGACAATTGTGATTTATTGTGGTTGTGGTTAATTTGATTTATTAGCATATCATATAAATAACATTATTGAAATTTTTAATCAACTGACAGCCCTACAATTTCAGTTAAATTAATTACAAATATTCTTTAAATTTAATTGCAATTAATCTCATATATCAGTATGAAGACACCAACAAGCATATAATTAAATGGGCTCTAAATAAAAATGGTCTGTCTGAAGTAGATCACACAGGATATGTTAAGGGTTGATTCAACTAAATTAATGTTGCAATGATGGCCCTAGCATAATACACTGTTTGTGTCTTTTAGCCCAGCATAGTTAATATTCTGAACCTCGGTTGGTGGGCATCTGCGACCGCCTGGTAAGTAAACCATTGATCTTAAATCTGTGTCCTGCATAATCTAAATTGTTACTCATATCAGCCTGTAGTACCCTTAGTTGCCTGTGATATTCTGTGATATATCCATCATTGTATTGTGTATCCAGGTCAATGTTGCAGCAGCTGTTTGTCAGCATAACATTTTCCAATTTCCTTGAGGCAGGTAAGAAGCAGATGTAATTAATTAGTACGTCATTACTATCAAACACAAATTATGCAATTGCAATTCAAAAAACAATTTAAAAAATTGCTTTTATTATTAGTTATTTTAACTTCATTATTTAGTAAAAAAAATGCATTACTACTAATACTACTAAACTTTGTTTCACAAAGTTTTGTCCTCTTGGTTGGTTCACTGTCAAACTGATTGCTAATGTTAAGATCATGTGTAATCACTGGGCTATTTAAAAATGTCTTAGACAATAAATGTGATGGGAGGAATGTGTAAATTTTGGCCATGCTTTGTGTATTTTGCGATCATTTGATTTTTTTAAATAATTTATCAATTGTTTGTTTGTAGATGCTTTTTAGACACCGGTTTAAAATTACTTGTGGGTGTGTTTCCACTGTTATCTGTGATTTGCATAATTCAAACAATGCATAATCATTTTCATTTTGAGCATGCAACATTAAATTGCTACTGTGTTTTGGAACAGCGGATGTAGATGACGACCCATCTGAAATACCATCTAAGGAGAGTTGCATTACAGAGCAGACCCAGTATTTCTTTGAGAATGCCGAGATGAGCTTTAAGGGGACTGTTGAATGTTTAAACTGCTCCAGGTAAGAGCCATACAGTAACAGTAGCCATTATCAAAGGGAACAGAACTAGAAAAACAAGGATACAAAACTGTGAATTAATCTTAATCACGGGTGTCAATTTTCTTGGGAACTTTTTGTCATGAATGATTTTGCCCTCAGCACTTATAACTTGTTCTAGTGAAACTAACAAACAAAATGCACACACACACACGTTCTCACCCCTAACGTACCTCACGTACATCTGCATTTTTGGTTTAAAAATATGTTTGTACTCAAAGTGCAAATGTTGCCAGTGCAATGTTTGGTATTTAGTTGCTAATTCAGCTGATGGAGGTCTAAGTTGTGTTTCATTTAAGTATCATAATTGCTTAGGATAAATAATGAGACAATTGTTAACACATTAAAGAGTATGTAGCTGTAAAATGAATGTAAATTGTGGCTAAAATCTCTAAATTGGATGAGTAAAGTTTACATTTTAATTGAAATCTCAGTAATTTTTAATTTTGATTGCAGACTTGATGAATCTGAACTCAGTTTGTGACTGTTGAGATCTTTTCTGAAACTCAAATGGAGACATTTGAGATTTCTGGGTCTCAGGAGAAATAGCAATAGGAGACATAAGCAAAAGTTTCCAGTTTCCAAAAGTTTTGCTTTCTGTTTAATTTTTGAAAAAGAGAAGTAATTAAGATATAAAGGAGATCTCATCCGTGATTTTTCTTTCCTGTGGGCATATTCGTAACTCACCACCGCTGTCACATGTCAATGGCACCCATTAGTTATATAATCCTATGTTTCTGTCTACAGGCAGTTTATAGCTGAAAAGCTTCCAAAAACAAATCTGGTACTTATTGTTGCTGATGCACAGAAGAGTTGCCAAATGTGTGAAGAAACTCCATTTTCACAAGAAGAGAAACCTTGTATCCTTTATACACATACAGACAGACCAACTGTTTAGTATTAGGATACACAAATTCAAATTTTCAAATTCAATTCAAATTTTGTTTGTCACATACAAGATCATACACAGTACGACATGCAGTGAAATGCTTTACAGAGCAGATTTTTTTTATTTTTTCACAGGGTCACTATCAGTGTTGGGACGAAACTACTATAAAGTAGCTGTTCCAGTAACAAGCTATTTGTTTGTCACATTGTATTGCGCGCACAGCCTCAAAACTGAGGTCAATCAAATGTTTCATTCAAATGGTACCTCAAAAATAAACTGGTTAATAAAAGCAATTAACCACTTCTTACATGCAGTAAAGCATGGTTGAGAATAAGCGTGCTAGCGTTCTGTTATTTGTGTTGATCTGAGTCCTGAAACTCCAGTGTGGTGTCTTTTACATAACTGTGCAGACAGAGTTTAGCAGTCTATTAGCAGTGTGTGACTTGTTCTCCTGAACCTGAGGCCATAGCTCCAGGTCCAGACCCCTGTAAGATAGCCCAGAGGCCACGGCATCGAAAAGGCCCAGAAGAATGCTTTGACAACAACACAAGTGTAAGTGTTCCCAAACACCTCAATAAATTCTGAGACAAAGCAAGCAATTACAGAACAGCACGACCTTGTGTGCTTCACACCTAAAGCTCACATGCTACACTGTTCTTCTTAAATGGCTGTTTTTCTTGCTCATTTTAATCGTTTGCTGAGATCTACCAAACGGAGACAACCACAAGTATTCTGACACTTTCCAGTTCTGATCAAAGTTAAAAATAACCATTATACATGCGTATACATGTCTCTGTGTGATAGTTCTTTGTGTAGAAAAGCTTAATCATGTTCTAATCTTAGACAAACATACAGCTCAGTACACTACATGGCCAAAATATGTGGAACCCCCTTTTGTAATTAACAGGTTTTGCTATTTCAGCTATTGCTATTACTAACAGGTGTGGAAAATCAAGCACACAGCCATGCAATCTCCTTTGACAATCATTTTTAGTATAGTGGGGCTCATTTCTGGTCCAGCATGACAATCCCCTTGTGCGCAAAGGGAGGTCGATAAAGAAATGATTTATTGAGTCTGGTGTGGAAGATGTTGACTACCACGCACAAACCTGGACCTGAACTGTATTGAAAAGCTTAGGGATGAACTGGAGCCAGATCCCATCACCCAACATCTGTGCCTGGCCTCACTGATGCTCATGTATCTAAATGGTAGCAAATTCCCACAGCCACTTTAAAACATTTAGTTGAAGGTCTTACCATAATGTCCACGGTTTGGAAATGATATTATGTTCAGGTGCCCACCTACTTATGGCCATGTAATGTAACTCTATCTACGCATACATCTATTTAGATGCTTGTTTTCAGAATTCCACTCCTTGGTTCAAGCGCTTATTTCTGTTTGACTTAAACTTCGGACTGCCGACTGTCAAGCATTTTTCTGCATGACTCTTCCTCTCTCTTCCACTCTTCTCTCTCTCCTGCTGTGTATTTGGCTGTGTAATGTATGTTAGGATGAAGTCGTGTGTAGGAGAAATGCAGGCTCTCCACTGCTGTCCTCTCTGCTCATGTTACTCCTGCCAGTGTTCATGTGCTGTCTCGGGTCAGTCCATTCTCTCTCTCTCTCTATCTCTTTATCTCACTCTTTTCTCCTAGTCTTATCCTATTTTTTATCTCATTTATAAAAAATAAATGTCTCATTATGTTTTGGTTATTATAAGTTTTTCTTTTCTCTACCAATTAGGGGGCAGGTTCTGTTTACTGTATATATAACACATTTTGCCTGCTCGAGTTAGTGCTATTACTCTTCACAGAAACAGGCTGTTTATTTAAAGGAATAGGTCACCCAAAAATGTATTTTCTCTCAAGCATTTCTCACCCTCATGTCATCTTAGGTGTATGACTATTTATCTTTAGCTGAACACAATATCCTGGCTCTTCTCAGCTTTGATGATTGATGTATGTGCTTTTTGAAGTGTCAAAATTACAGTCATTCATATGACTCTATTGGGGTAATAAATGTCTTCTGTGAAATATGAAATGTGAAATGATTGTAAAAGAAACACCCCCAAGTTTTTTGGATCACTCAGTTTTTTGTTTTATCCTCTTAATTTCAGTAAATTTCTTACTGGCTATAACTAGCCCTTGTCATGTGCTTTATTTTTTGCACAAATCAAACGCATGAACTTATCTGGTTGTTACATAAAGCTTCTTAAACTGCTGATGTAACTTTTGCTGTTGACTAATTTATCTTGTCCATTCGTTACTCTGCTTAATAAATGACCATCAAGCTCATGCACATTATTTCATAGTTTAACTTAATTCATCAAAAACAAACCTATAAAAAATTATTCTCCATTAATTGCAGTGGTATCACTGGAGAACTTTACATTGTATGGTGCGTCATTGTCATGTCAGAATTGTCGTGTTGCTCCCCATCAAACAATTAAAGCTGTTTCTATTTTGTTGTTTGACACAGTTGTATAGTGGGAGATATCACAGGTTTATCATAGGGTTAATAATTAGAGCGTTACAATAGATTGACAAAAGCAACTAAAAATTATGATATTTCCAGCATGACATGAATGCATCATTACCTTTTCCAGCTGACTTACTAGCTTCCTTTTGTTGGCATACCAACAGGAAAAGGACGCAGATTGTGGTGGGGCTTCAGGTCTAATGCCATCTATTGCGTCCATTGCCATTGTCCAGGTGCTGCTGCTCTGGATTCTTATTGGACAAGGACACTGCCTATCGTGACCCCAGGACAGAGATGCCACACCCCTTTAAAATGCCATAATACACACTGCTTTCAATGACTCATTTTATCCTTCATCCAGTTCCATGCTATATAACCCAGCATTTGGAGGGGGAAAGCTCTGACCCAGGAAGTGCAAAACCAATGCAGCGATCACTCACTGCCTTAGAGGTCAAAGCAGGTCACAAATGATAAATGAGCATTGATCTTTGACATTTGACCTTTGAGGTCAGACTCCTTCTGCACGGGCGACAGGGTGGGCAGTTTTACCTAGGTGGGCAGACCTTGACATTTCATGTTCACTTTGCCATGGGGCATGTAGGTTCTATTCCTTCAAAATCCACTCAGAACACTGCCAACCAAAGTTCTGCCCTATACCAGTTTGCCTTTTTTAAAACCTTTTCGTCCTTCAGCATATTTATAATGGGTATTTCCTCAGTATTACAAACTGTATATACTTTTATGGCCACCTCACAATCACTGCTGAGATATTTTAATGGAGCCCCCAGGGTTAGTACAGCTCATTATTTAAGAAAAGGGAAAAAACTGACTAATGAATGACTGACCCAATGGCAAAAGTGTCTTGTTTTTCCCAGTTGTGTCCACCTTTGTGCCTCGGGAATATCGGTTTCATTTCCCACTGCTGTGTGTGTGAATTATCCCCCCTCCATTCATTCGTGGCCACCCGTATTCGTAATCACACAGTGAATTTCGTCTACCCACAGTGCATAAAAATGTGCACTGCTGCCAAACTTTACCCTTGTGTGGTCCTGCTATACTTTGCACTCAATGGCAAGCAGGTCAGATGGCCCTTTCATTGTGTTTAGGGGCTTTTTTAAATGACAGCCGTTTCCCTTTGACCTGAAAGCTTGCGAAATTTACTCATTACTTAAGTCACGGTTGCGTTAACAGAAGTCGCAGTTACATGTGTGTGTTGTTTTTTGTGGATTATTTGTTTTAAATTAAGTTGTTTGAAATGAGTGGAAATTGTGCTTTCTGTTGTATGTTAAATGATGACATTAATGTAGTATATTTCATATTTGTGTGGAAATGCAGGTACTGGGGCAAAAACTGCTTTGGTGACACAACTCATGCCCATTCACATTGCTGTTTGCTACACTTCACTAAATCTTAAATCTGAAGAACTCAAAAAGGTGAATTAAGAAACAACTGTTGTTTACAGATTTTTAAAAAACTGTTCAGAGTTTCATACATAATGTTGCCACTTTTCACTGGTTTTGCTGGTCTTACAAGTGTGTTGGCAGCCTCTGATGTGTTCAATTTATCAGTCATAGCTCCGTCAGCTTTTCCTTCCTGTCACTGTGCTATGATGATATTTATAAAAGTAAGGGAAGGAATATCACAATGTGCAATCTGACCGTAATCATGCTGCAGAGCAATGTAAAATCTCCTCATTATGATCTTAAAAACTAAACTGCCGTCCCTTTAAGACATCCTGATTAGATCTGTGTGCCTCAAACAAATCTGGGCCAAAATCCAGTTTATGAAATGGGACATATTTTAAAGACATAACATTTTAAATGGATAATTACAGAGGCCCTGGGCTACCTACAAAATTTGCACAGATGTCATTTTACATATCACAAATACCAGAAATATAAAAATGTAAAAACAAATTATTGAGGAAAAAATATTTTAAAAATACAGAACATTTTTGTTTTGTTACAAACAATACAAATAGCAAATAGTAAAACAAAAGTAAACAGAAATCATTTGGAGCTGTGGTAAATAATAACCATAGTCAATAAAATGGGTAAATATTTAAAACAGTGACATTTGGAAATTGCAAAGTATTGTGAGTTCTGTGGATAATTTGCTTGTGGCAAAAAACAAGCAAAACAAGACAAGCAATCCAGCAGCCTCTATACAAGAAAAACTTGGTCATCACTCAATGTATTTAATATTGTATTGATCATGCTTTCTGGCAGTTTATCTTGGCAACAAAATCTTACTTTGTTTTGGCTTAGTTTGTAAATGTTGATCTGGATCTGTCAAATTGACTTTAATGTAGCACTGATTACCTTTATTTGATCTTTAATTAATTTCAGAAGTTCAGAAAAACAGACAATTTAAAGAAATACTACATCAAAACTGGCATGGAGACAGGAATGTAGCGGGCGATGTCATCGCAGCTTCACGCATCATTTCCTGCTGCAAAACAACATCATTTGACTATGTGGATTTGGCTTGTGTTGAAAAGCAATTCTTCCAAAAATCTTTCCATTATTATTCATCGTTTTGCAGTAATCCAACAAGTATATCAGAAGTGACGTGCATTAAATCAGTGTGTGTCCCCTAAACAACGTTTTACTCTGTTGTTCTCCACAAACACCAAAGTTAATTGGCTGTGTTAAAAAGAGAAATTACTGAAAACATCTCCTGTTCCAGACCATTTAACTGTAGGCAGATCAATTACATCACCTGATTTCCAGTAACTCGTATGGCATCTTGTTTATCTATGCTAAATATGAGCAGAAACAAATGATTATCACTCCGTCCATCTGCTGTCTACCTGTACTTAAAGTGCCATAGACCACTGTTCTCCGTTTCTCTGCTTGTTTGTCTTAAACTGCCTATTGACCTGCATGGACACTGAAACCTTTATGATTTAGAACTCTTCTATTTGACCTGTGTAGTCCTAGGCATGTATTGCACTAGAAATCTAAGCACCTGCTTCCACATACGTGATGCTAGAACATTTAGCATTGTAGGTGTTGGTGTGTGGAGCAACATAAATTATGGCTATGTTCCGTGTAGTGTGTAATTTATACTGTTGACAGTATACAACATTTTCTGTATGCATATCTTACCCGGATGATTTGCCAAAATAAGCAATATATAACAGTACGTACTGCTTGGAAGCTTCTGCTTCTGTATCCCAGAATGCAATGCACCCACTTTCCATTTCCAGTGTGATGGATGAATCAGAAATAATATCAGCAGATATGGCTATTTTGTTTATACAGAACTTTATTTAAAATGCAAAAATAAGCGTTTGTATTTGCAAGGTAAACATACTCAAAACAATGTAGCATACAATTGTTGGATGTGTTCACTATTGAATAATACCAGCAGTGTCACTAACTATTTTGAAAAGTACTAGGCAGTATACAGTGCAGTATTTACTGTGTAGTATTCAAGTACTTAAAACAAAGTCTAAGCTTCACTGCCTTTTTGGGGGGAGACAGCATATGCTGTTAAACCAGAACTGAAATACAGCCCAATCCTGTAGGTCAAAGCCAACCTTGCATGTCAAAACTGATTTGGGACCAGTGCTTGAAAGCATCAAGGGTTACAAGCTTCTAACAGAAACTGTTTACAGGATACCTATAGAGGTGACAGTGTTTCCTAGGATATCAAAAAGAGATATGTTTAGTCTAACTGCAAATATGAGATCAATTGAAATACTTAGAAAACACAGAACCTGATTCAGCGCTTGCTGTTCTTTAGGTAAACTGAGAGCAAAAAGGCTTTTTCTTTTACTTCCTGTTGGAATTTAAAGTTCGTCCACTCTGAGTTCACATGGTGTCACCTCAGGAGCCAAATATTTCACAAAATGAGATTCAAAGTGTTTGATGCTGATGTTTCAGTGCTGACTCTCTCTCTTTATCTATTGATCTATCCCTCTCTGAACTATGAGTATTTTCATCTCTGGAATTCTCAGCTTGAAGCGTGTTTTAAGTGGTCAGTCATGATATCCCTGCTGCCTCCACTTGCCTCTTGGCTGACCGATAGTCAGGGTTTTAGAGGAATTATCTATTGGGTTATTTCCAGTCCCACTTAATTGTTCTTTAATGCAGTGGTTCTCAGCTGATGGGTCGCGACCCCAAAATGATTCACATGTCTGTTGTAAGGGGATAAGTGGCAGGAAAAATTATGCTAAATGTAAATTATTAAATGTAACCAAGTACATTATCTTGCATTAGTTATGATTATGAAATAAACCTTTAAAAGTGACATGAGGACCTTTATATCCTTTTGTTATTAAGGTAAAAAATATAATATAATATAAATTTCAAACCTTGTGATGCCCAATGTCAACTCAAACAACAACAAATTCAGTTGAGAACCACTGCTTTAATGCATCTATGATTTGAGTCACACAATGTGTAAATCTGTACAAAAACACTATTTAAAATGGAAACCATGAAAAGCATACTGTTAGTAATCCTGTGATTGTCTTTATTAATGTTTTAATATATTCAGAATAAAAATGGGTTTGTCATTAATGCGAGTGGTCCAGTGTCTTTTGCCTTGACTGTTTTGACTGCCACAGATTGCGTTTTTTCTTCTTTTCCAAATTCACTTCTACTTGTATTTGTCCCGCTGCCAAAACATTTTCCCCCATTTATGTCAGAGGGAAGTGTGAGTCTGCAGTTTCTCCTCTCTCCAGTGACATTTTTCTGTCATCAGAGAGCACCTGGGCTGGGCCAACCACAACACAACCCTCCAATCACAGAAAGCCATCAATATTTTCACCCAATGTTATCTCACTGCTATCATCAGTGAATTTCTCCATTGCTATATTCGCTTGTTCTGCTTTGCTTCTTGCTCTGATTTGTCATTAAAAAGATTTCACCTTAAGATTAAATATAAAACCAGCTGCCTTCATGTGTAATTGGTGCCCCTCACCCTTCATGCCTGTTTATTGGAAATATTAAAAAGGCTCCTGCAATGTGTGATATACTATGAGATTGTTAAAGCATGTGAATGGTACTTTGGTGCTCGGGGACACTTCAGGTTCCATCATTCCCTACAGTCTTTTGGTTTAATGAAAGAGCCATTTATATTTGTGAAACAGCTGGTTAAAGCACTAAACGGACACATTCCGTATAAAATTACATATTTTACAGACTGGAAGGAGGAAATTTGCCATAATATTAACGGCCAGGGCATTATTAAAACTGTCTGTTTTCTAATGCTGTCTTCTAATGGTTTAAAGGGACAAATGTTAAATATTTTGTGAACAGTAAAGCAACACCATAAATATTTAATTATGTCACAAGTGCAGTGAGCAGGTATGCTGAGTAACTTCTATTGACGGAAAACCCAGATAAATTGCACATAATAGGTTTTGCTGAACAAAACCAACTTTGCTTACAATATTTATTAGTTTTACATAATATAATTTCATAGGTAGATACATGAAGATACCGTTTTTGCATGATTCAGTGCTGACTCAATGCAAAGAAAAAATAATTTATCATCATTCAGCAAAATGAGTAATTAACTTGCTCTAAAATTACTCTCATTCTGTTTGTCAAACAGAAACTCATTCTGTTTGTTTGCCATCACCAAGACAACATAGATACAGATACAGCCATGCAAAAATACTGTAAGCTAACAAGTCTGGGCATTGGACTACTGTTGCCTTTATAAAGTGCTGTTAATGGTTATTGCAGTAAATAAATGCTGCATGTATTATTGCATGTATGCAATAATTATCATTAGCATATAGTGCTCCTGAGGGTGAACTCAACCTTCATCCTCCATATTCCAGTCAAACAACCTTCTTAAAAGTGGGAGGTGTTGCAATACTACTAGGGGTGTTGCAAGAGGGGAGCAGTCCTCCAATCAAAAGCAAACTTGCATTGACGCTTCCATTCTGATTTAACACGCCCACTTTTATTTTCATGATCCAATCATTTCCAAATTATGAAATAAATGTTTACCCATTTTTTCTTGTAGATTTACTCTACATTTTAAAATACTGGGTGGCGATCACTGTTTTATTTTGACTTACAGTACACTTTAAATTCTCTTTATTATATATCCACACATGTGAAGTTTTAAAGGGTCTATGGGAACTATTGTTATTGCTTTTAAATGTTGTTTTAAATAACTGTTTTCATAAGCCTGAGCTAGTCACTGTGGCTTTGAGATTGAGACATTTGGACAGGAATGTGATCAGAGCTGTAAAACGCAAAGCCTTGCCAATTTGGTCCGAATAGCTGCATAACTGGAAAGATCTTCAACTCTGTGTACTTTGCCGCACATCAGATACTTCTACAGTATTTATAAGGTCCTGTTTCATAACACTGGAAACATAGAGGCTCTCAAATTTAAAGTTTCCTTATGTTTCCTTTATTGCTGCATCATTCCTGAACCCATAAACAAAAGTGGATAGTGCAAACTGAAAGCTAAACATGCACACTGTGCACTTATTTCAACTTAATTATTTCATAAATGCCATCTTGGGCTTGTCCTTGCAGGGATTTTGACAACAGGGCTTAGTTGGTTTTTTTTTTTGTATTTTTCTTCTCTAAACTATGAAACTGTTGCAATCTGTTGCACATTGTGCTTTTTTTAAATAAGAATGTATTACAGGAAAAAACACGCAAACTAGAAAACTATGATCTACAGCAAAGAAAGTAGCAAATAAATATGATATATTAGTTTACTTCTTGGGTACGTCTTGCTTGTGGCTGGATTTAGTGGTTGCTAAATATATTTTTGAATAAACTGCATTTGGCATGTTGATCGTATCTGTTTATTGGATGGAAGGCCATTTTCATTATAAAAGTTGAATGACATTTTCTCTTTATCGGTTTCATATACGGTTTTGTCGGCTTTAGGGTATGTTTTAGCCCGTATCACATGAGCCAGTGTCTACTAGTTTAGTGACTTTATAATTCATGTAAAAAAATAATATTTCCAATAAAGAATCCCATAGACATGCATTGATGGAGCACAGTCTTATGTAGGGGCAGAATATCCCCTGCTGGGAGCATCAAGCGACCACCCAGGAAACCAGCTAGCAATGCCCAGGCAACCACCATGAAACCTAGCCACCTCTTAGCAATGTTTTACAGTTGCTTCTTAATGCTTACAAAGAACACCTGTTACTTTGAAGTGGCTGCCTTTATCTCCTTCCTGTTCTATGAGCTGTCCGCTTGTACAAGAGACTTACAGGATGTCCAGTCGCTGTGTACAATACTAGTGTTCTATGACTGCTTTAAGAAAAACCACTACAATCAGAAATGTTTAGATGCCAAGTCTTTCTTCTGGCTTTGGATCATTGCAAGAAGGAGGAAGCATGTCCCCCCACACGCATACATAGACATACGCACATTCTGTCCATTCTGGCAGCTGTAAACTCCACAGACCCCTAGAACCGGTGTGTCTGTGACTCACCTGTGACTCATTTGAGACACGCGTTCTAAAAGCAGGATTCTGGTAGCGCTTTTGGTTTTCATGTCCTTTCATGTCCAGCTGTCTGTTGTGAAAGTGATTTGGCCGCCGCAAGCAGCACAGCCAAACACAGTAACTTCTCACAGATGTGTGTAATGTCCGGCTGAACCCCGTCACAGAGCGAGAAGTGCAGGGGAGAGAAGGGATTTGACAGTCGCTGGAATTAGACAGGCAATGTGAGGATAGATAAGGTCTGTGTCTAAAAAACATGTTAAGATGACTTGCTGTCTAAAATCCTATTGTACTTTTCACTTTTTGTTGTGCATTGTTGTGCAAGTGCATCTTATTTGTTTATGTCTAACCAAAGTATCTAAGTGGATGCATATGATTGTGGGTAATAGTGCTGCTTTTCAACACAAACATATACTGTAACATTAGGACACAGTTACAAGAGTGTCTTAGTCAGGATTCTGGGTCAGTGTGTATGCTTGTGTGTGACAGAGACCTGCAGGTGTGGGATGCAGTCAGTGTGGAATCTGCATTGCTAGATGCAACCTCTTGACTCACAAAAACGCAATGTGTTTTGCAGCAGGAAGCCGTGATTGTGATAATGATCTTGTGACTTGAGCAGGTTATTAAAAGTGTCTGTATGGAGTGAGATATTGAGCAGCTGCTTTATTCTGTTTTTGTTTAATGTTTCAACTGTAGAGTCATTTTGCCACAGGACTTATTTATCTGTACACACAGACGCACACATGTTCTTCACCTTGTTCCTTGTCTTTCAAGTGCAACATCTTTGTGACTTCTACTCTTGGTATTCCTGCAGCTGGATTTAGTCTGTGTGTGGGCAGAATGGAGTGATGTTGTGTGCAAAGAAGAATATGCAGAAGAAGAACAAAGAAGAAGAGGTGATGAGGAAGAAGAGGATGATGATGATGATAAAGATGAGAAGAAAAAGAAATTAGCTGCAAAGATGTTTCAAAGCTAACTTCTCATGGTCCACTCTCAGATCTAACCATTAAAGGGCAGCTCAGAAATCAATATTAGCTCTCCCAAAGCTTTTACAGAGAGAAACATTTGTTTGTCTTTTCCATTCATGTGTTGTCCCCATCAAAAGTCCAAGTATGCATTGTAGAAGAAGAGGTCTTTTGGAATTTTACCTTGTGGGGTTGTTCGTGAATTGAGCCCCTAACCCTGCAGCTCAGGAACAGGGTTCAGATAGTTTATCCAGAATGTGGTTTGCAGCCAGTTTGTAACAAAGCCCTTAAGATAAGAAAACCCTTAGCATGGGTTTCAATTAACATGTGCCTCTGAGATTTCTCACTGATTTTCTTTAATGTAATGCAATGCCTCATTCTGGCAGCGATTCAGCATTAATCGCAGGGAAATAAGATCGGGAATGCTGTGCAAATGTTACCAATCATCGTGGATAACAATCGCGTCTTGCTGTAGCTGTAGCATTAGCTGTATGTGCAGAAAGGGGATCCGCAGGAACGGTTTTGACCAGACTACATTTGTTGGAAGGTGGACAATGTGTCTTGTCTGTTCTTGAATGTGAGGTGAGGAAGAGGTGAAGCTGCTCGTTGTTCCCAGAGGCCACAGAAAGAGTTGGTACTGTTTCTATAGAGCGTAGCACTAGCAATGCAATCATAGTATTTGGGTTATATACAGGTAACATACATACTGGCACTGTAAGTCTCTTTGGAAAAAAACAAAGTGTAAATGTAATGTAAATGACAGTCCCATACACCAACGGTACTTCAAATGTTTTCAAATTATTATGTAATTTATACTAGATATCTGTTAATTGTTTGGTAGCTTTATACCCATAGTGGCCATTTCTGCCAGTGTATGCTTCTCTCAGTGAATGTCTATCCCAAACAGTATGTGTGTGAACTTGGTGGTGGGTGTGTATTTGAGCGCCAAAGGGGGTCAAATTGCGGTCCAGGTAATTTGTTGCTTGTGTCTTTTAAGTCTCTTAAGCAAACCTCTATATGAGGCTTTACAAAGCTGCGGGACACCTATTAACACATGTCTCTCACTTGCACATTACCCCTGCATCCTCTCTTACTCTTTTAAAACTTCTCTTAGAACACTGCAGTCATTCTCAGTCCAGTCATGAACGGCCTCGGCAGGGTCTCAGAGTATCTGGAAGGGTAAACTAATTTATTTGGGCTTGTTCCCTCACACGTGGAACCACTTAGTAAGCAATGAGGTGCCAGACAACCTCACAGCTGCCACAGCACCGGGGATCCAGCCTCAAACCCCCTACCTTCTATCAGGCCTTCTCTTGCTTTTTCTTTGGCCACCATTTCAACATTACAACAGCTCATCTGACTTAGTCTCTTTTAAACATTTTCATTCTATCTTTTCTGATGTAAGCTGAATTAACACAGCTTTGGTCTTTTTACTGTTACTGACAGGGTTGTCAAACTCGGCACAGAATGCAGAATTAAGAGGATGTCAGCTGTCAACACAGAAGCCAAATGTAGCACTAGGCAGAATTTCAGCTTAAAGCCCCTGTGAAATCAAAATTAGAGTTTTGTGGGTTTTACTACGTGTATTTAAGCTTTGAGGACATCTATAGGCTAGTGTGGCAAAAAATAAATGTTTACATTACTTAGATATAAGTTAATTTATATTAAAGGAATCACTTTTGCATTTTTGATTATTCTAATATGTTCACTTATAGTACATATGATTCTTGAAACATTAGATATTTGACAGCTATGTACTTTATCTTTTAAAGACCTAGCCAGCGTGCCATAACCGCAAAACACCAGTGAGAGCTGAAAACCTTAAGCAAGGTTCCTAACATTGTTTAACAGTATATTTTCGCTTCAGTGAAAGTCATTCATGGGTGTCCACACTGACATCGAGTTACAAAACTCAGGTCTGTCCACTTTCCTGCGTTTCCATCAGTAATGCTGTTATCTGGGAAAAGCACAAAATTGACCAATTTAAGCCGCGGTCATCGTGCACACCAGGATTAAGAAACCTGCTTGTTTGTAATTGGATTTATGTGCAAGAATGTTTTTCCAAAACGCAACTTGTGAAATGGCACGCCATCTGCTATTTATTATAGCGCAGGACCAGCGTTCACTACACAACAAGCAAGGAAACCCCCAGACGTGCAGATTCATAGTGCTGGAGGGCTGCTTTATTACAGCACAAGGGAGAACTGCGGTTCCAGCGCGCGGATGCCGACTCGCTGTTCTTTCACCGCCTTGCCTTTTTTTACTCACTAAATTCTCTAAAGCATCCTCAGACTCTCTTTTATTTTCTGTTTCTTCCTTTACTTTGCAACCTCTTTCCAAATTTTATTTCCATCACACATCTTTCATTATTTTATTGCTCGTAAATATATAGTGGCGCTTGCTGAGGCAAACATCAATATTACTATTGCTCAGTATTAAACCTCAGCATGTAACTTGTCCCAGACCATTTGTTTTACAGACATGAATGATGTCTCATATTGTGCGTTTTGCGGAGGAAAGATGTGCTATTACTTTTCTAAGTGTTCAAACTTTTGATTTTCACATGGAGGATGATAAAGCAATTGTTAAAGGAGTTTCAATGAAGCAGGGAAACAAGTATCATTTTAGGTTGGCTATTTTGGCCTGGTCCAGTCCCCACCTGGCAACCATCCGGTACACTCTAGAAACCCCACAGAAACACTCATACTGTTGCAACCACATACTGTAGCAACATGCTAAAAGTAAAAAAATCACTGTAGCTATGACATACTGTATCAACACCCTGGAAAACCACTTGCAAGTATTATGGTGGTGATGATCAAATGCAAACATTAAGAAAGAGAGAGGGCAGATACAGCTTTTTTAATTGGTGGGGGAAAGTAGAGGCACAAGGCTGTTACTTTGACAAGCTGGGGTCAAATGTCACAAAAAGGTGATCACACTAGTCATTAGGCCCTTCAGTGAGGGTTAAAACCTTAGTCCCACAAGGGAAAGGTACTTGCTGCGTGTGTGTGTTTGTGTGTGCACAAAGTATGTACTGCACAATGACAGACCCCAGCCTCTGAGAATAAGTGTTCCCCTTTAACCTCTGGTGTGAGGACCCTCCCTTCTCTGTGTGTGAGGCTGATTCCGCATTGCAGGACTTGTGCCATTATGGTGTGTGTGATTGTGCATGTGTAAACTAAAATGAAAGACAAAGCCCACAACACCTAATATAAATTAGTGTAAGTGTTGTTTGTGGTGGTGTGTGTAAAACCATATGCTTGAACACATGTGTGCTGTGTGCTGTGTGTGTGGGCATTTCTGGTGCAAGACAGTGATGTCATGACAATGCTGATTGGCTAACGGCACCACAGGGACACAATTCTTATTTATTCACAATTTGTTTGTAGCTTGGAAAGATTGTTTTAAATGCCCTTCAATTGTGAAATATGCTTTTTAAAGCATCAGGGGCTAACAGCAGGGGCTAACAACAAGACCTCGCTAACACTCAAAACTTTGACCTGTGGTTCTAGCGTGCTACCAAAGAGACACAAAGCTCCACAGCATATCTGACCTAAACCTTAATGTCTTGTGTTCTGGTTTTAAGAGGGGCCTAAGTTGTCCTAAAGTGACTCCAAGAGCCCTGTGTTCATTGGTTTGCTTTTCCTCCCTTGATATTTGAGCTTTCTCTCTGTCCAGCTGTAATGTAGCGCCTGAACCCAAAACGTGCACTTTTCTCTGAGGCCAGACCCCTCACACTGATGAGGAGTGTTTGAGCAAAGGCAGTGATGACGTGAAAGAAAGAGAGACTGTTGGGGAGTGTGAGGAATAGATACAATCACAAATAATAGAAATGGCAATTAATGAATGAGACGGCGGGGGACAGAAGACTGAGATCGAGGGGAATGGCTGAGATTTCAGACGGCAGTTCTGATGGTACTTTAATGAAGTGTTCTTTACAAGAAGCATTTTGGAGTGAGATCACACATTTAGACACACACAATCTCATTGAATCAATAGCTGTGCTGGCACACAGCCGAGACGTTGTGGCCACACTTAGGGTCAGAGAGATAAAGGCAGCAGAAAAGGGGATGAGCATGATGGAGATCATGGAAGTGCGCAGACTTTCTGTGTGGTGCTGGGTTGTTCTGTAAAGTCAAATTATAGAAAATAAATTGACTAAAATCGAATTAAGACTAACTTCTTAGTTACTATGTTATGTTGGTTCCTAGCATCCTCCTATGTAACAGAATATCTTGGTAACTATCTAAATACTTATTCTTAGGATTTCATTTAGATCAGATTCATTCAGAGATTTCAGTCAGCAATCAAAGTCAGTAATCACTTACAGTATACTTCTAAAAGTCTGCATGCTCTTTTTCTAGAGGATTTTGACCTCAGCAGACCCATCTTACCGGACAGCTGTCACACTGGAGTGAGATTCATGACACAAACAGATGTTCTGACAAATGGGACTGTTTCATTATCAGCTGCTTAATAACAACTCTTTCATCTCATTGTAAAACAAGTTATTTTTACTGTGAAACCCACTGCGGATGGGGGAAATTCATTCAGACTGTGTGATTATGCAGCTTTGTAATACCCTATGCTATGACGGGCCGCCCATGGGGATTGGGTGATGGTCAAAGCCCAGCCTGATGTATTTAAGTAAAGCCATTTAATCTGATTAAATTCTCCCAACAACCAAGCGAGGCACAGCTCTGACTGATGTGAAACTCTGACACCTGGATTCCACCAGTGCTGGTCAGCATGCGCTTAGGCACACCTGCTCACCACACACACACTGCAATACAAACATTTCAACAGTAAGTCTGACTTTAAAAGCTCTCCACAACTTAATGAGGAGAAATCCGGGGTCTGCATGTTACCTGGAATCTTTCTAACCCCCCACTCTCTCTATATTTCTAGGTCTCTCACTCTTTCTCTCTCTCTCTCAAGAGGGCATTTACAGCTGCCCATTAACGGCCAAAGTGTGGATTTCCTGTAAAATAACGATTGTGCCCTCCACATGGTTCATGTCTAAATACTCAAGAACACTTAGTTAAACATGAAGCCCCGCATACGACAATCAGAATGGGATTGTTTCCAGCTGTGTCCGACCAACCAGCATTCAGAGTGAGAGAGATTCATCAGAACTTTCCCTGATGGTGTGGCTTATATTGCATATATTGGCTTTACTGTGGAATAACAGGGTGGGTGTGAAGGTCTGGCAGATGACTGCTTTAATGTCTCGATTATTTTTATGGTAGAGGACTTAATATTAATATTACCAGAGCAATTACATTCTGACTTTGATTGGTTCTGTGTTTTTTATCAGATTCAGTACCGATGCTGAAAGCTGAAAACTTCTTTCAAAATGTTCAATAACATTTTCTGTTACAATATCCATTTTAGGACACTGTAATTTGTGTATATAGGAATATAATCCAACATATAGACACTTGCAGTTTCTTCCCTAAAGATTACCTTGTTCAGACTAATCTTTAGGTTGTTTTTGTTACATTGTACATTTATATTATATTGTGTAAGCCAGAAGCTTCCAAAAATATTTTTATTCCAGGACCCACCTAGACAGGCATAATCTACCTCAAGACCCACCAAAATATTTTTAAATGGCTGATATGGGGAATCAAATACACATTGGTTATATTTTAGAGCATTTATTTAGCATTTATTTACATAGTTGTTGTATGAATTGAAAATAACTTTAATAGTAATACTAAATTACGTAAACCATTAAATGGCAATTCACCACAAGAACCAAGTAACTTTTAGCGAACCACCTTGTTTCACAACCCTCGGTTTGAAAACGTGCGCAACATAATTTAAATATTAAATACTTCATATTTATTGATAAACAAATCAGATCCTCCCTCTTATTCCAAGAAGCTTATTAAAATCACATGTACAGTACGAGTTGTTTATCGTTGCTCGTCATTCACGCAGTAACCACAATGTCATGATCAGACATGTCTTTATGTTTTTATCACTCAAAGCTCTGTGAAGTGACTCGTCTGTTTCGTCCATGCTGTGATTATTTCCCACGTCCACCCCAACCCAGATTTTGCATATACGCAGTCACACGCTGATTAAACAAGGTACAATTTAGTATCGAGAGAGAAAGAGCGAGAGAGCAAGTGAGCGAGTGACAGAGTGAGTGAGTGAAAGAGAGAGAGAGAGCGAGAGAGATCGCGCAACGGGATATTCTGAGATACTGTTAATCACGCAAGCCAGCAGCACAAACTCGGACAGTATAAACAGTCCACACAAATCTAGGGATATCACATTGAGAATCATGAAATCAGATACAATGTGGATTTATCACGCTCTTCTGTGCGTTTTGCTATACGTGGATATGGGTAAGTGATCCATGCGTAATGCACGCGCAAGTTTATTTGTTCACTTAACTGATTATTAAAATCAATTAGACGTGTTTAAATCAAAGAAAACACTGAGATGTCACGGAAATATTGTTTGATTTGGGAAAGGTTGCATCGCATAACGTTTAAGTTTTACAGGGATGAAACGTAAATTTATCAAGTTGATAGCTGTACATATTCATGTATTGCATTTATAATCCATAATCCAATCCGTATCAAACTATTTCAATCCGTTTTTAGAAGGTGCGTAAAATATGTAGCCTACATGTACTTTTTAAGAGAAATGTGATTAGGGATTATTGGGTATTTTTTTATGTCCTGGTGTATATTTAAGTCTATTTACCCTTACAAATTATTAACATGGTAACCATAATTTCTGCCAAAATACCAGTTATCTCAGTTATTAATTACTCTAATAACTTTGGGAAGTTGTTACAATTAAGATTGCACTGCAGCAATGACTGTTAGTGTGTCTATATATTTTGGAAACTGTGGTTACCATGGCAATTTTTAGGGGCATGGTTGATTCAGGTGTTTATAATTTAATAATCTCTATGATTTGCTTCTGTTATGGGCAGAGTGACTGGATTGCTTGGTTCGATTTTAATGAACGGATTTTAGTTAAAATGTACCAAAATTAAGAGGTATTTTTGAGTAAAACTTGCACACACAAATGCAAGCAGTGTTTTTATACTGTGTATGTTCAGGGAAACACAGTTTTCAAGCTGCCCCTATTGACACAAATGTATATTTAGTTTTGACCCTTTCTTGTGTTTCAGTCTCCATCTAAAGTCTGAAATCACTGCACCCATCAGATATTCCTAAGGACATGACATGTTGTAGTCTTATGGTCAAAGAGCTAGGTTGGTTACAGAAAGGTCATGGGTTCAAACCCAAGGCCTTGATCATGCTAAAGATTAAGAGAGTTTCTCCTTCTATATTTATAATGGTGGTCAATCACTGTCAGTTTTAATGTCTGATTTCTAAATTACAATTCTTATTTACCATACAGTTACATCTTTATTGAAACCTCACAAGGGTTGATCCTTGAACTTTCACCTGTATGTCCTTTTTGTAAGTCAACCTCAGTTTGTTGTAGGAGATCTGTTGATAAAGGTTTTCATAAAGGCATCAGCTAAATGCCTTATTAGTAATAGAGCTCTCCACCCCAAAACATAAGTTACATTCAACCCTGTTCCAATGAAGTGAATTCTATGTTCCAATTGATGCTAAATGACACTGACGTGCATCTGCAGATGCACTACAAGAAAAAGTTCTTAAAAGCCACAGATCACAGTGAAAGAGCCCCTCTCAGGTCGCACAAGTCCCGGGCAAGGGCACATATGGAGTGAATGTGCTCTTTAAAGCAGGCGTTATCGACTTGCTGCGCAACATCTGGACCGAGCCATTTCTCCCATATTTCACGATTGCAGATATTAACTGGACCAGATGTGCTGCGTAAACACAGAACGAGAAGTTATTCAAACGTTTTGCTGAAGCTAAAGGAAAGGAAAACATTAGTGAGTCAGCCTGAACCCATTAATGCTGATGGCTTGTCGATGCCTGTCCTTATTGCTACCATAAACATTATGCTTGGCATTTTCCTGCTGTTATTTAGGGAAGTGATTAAGCCAAATCTAATAAGCCTAGGAGATAAAGATGCCCCCGACAGGCCAAAGAGAGGAATTTAAAGGAGTCTAATTGGGGTGCTGAAGGAAAAGATCAATGTTTGAAGACTGGGCTGATGAAAGCCATATGCGTTCAGATGCGGCCCAAACATTAATAATGTGTTCTCACTAAAACCACCACAGCCACAGGAGTTCGACAGGGGACACAAGCTGCACAGTACTCTATGTCTGAATCTTACTGAGAGCTGTTACATTACACTGCTGTTTTTTTTAATAGTTTCGCAAATCACTTGATAAACAGGGCACCAGACCCATTGCTACTGAGCAAAGCAGTTCTTACTGTTCTTACTGAGCCCATACTAAGATGAATGACAACCTTTGGAACAGATGTACAGAGTATATTTACATGTTTTGGTTTTATTGTGTGGCATCAAAACTAACAGTAAAAAAAATAGGCATAAACATCAGCAAACAAATTCAAAATAATGCTGGGGATGTCAGCCCCTAAAACATGACCCCCCCATCAGAAAGATTACACTTTGTGAGTGTCCTCGGGCCACCATTGCAAAGTGAATTATGACACACATGTATGTGTGTGTGTATATATAAAAAATTGGGGTCCTCCTTCATTTTTGGAAGAAGACGCAGTCATAAGGAATAAGGCAATGACTAATTTTATTAATGCGATAAAAAGGATCTAAATGCCAGTGAACTATCTCTTTTATCAGCGTGTTTTATAAACAAGAGTATGTGTGTGCGGTTTGTTTATGAAAAGTCTTCCTCTAGATTTAACAGAATGTGTAATTAGATGCGTGTTAGGTGCATCTGCATGCAGTTCAGTGTTGTGTTTGCATGTGAAAGTGTTTCTGTGCCTTGTACTAAATCACACAGTGTATCAAAGACATATTTACAGCCCATGCCTTTCATTGTTGTAACCCTGTTATGTCCAAATGCTTTGGGTTTGAACATGACAGGATTGAAGGTCTGTGCAAAAATAGATGATATAAAAATGTATTAATGAATATTATATAATATATATGTCAATATATCAAATATATATAATAGTCAGTATTTATACTGCAGGCCGAGGAATCAAAAGTCTGCAGAAAAAATTATTGCTATGATTTTTCCCATAACAGAGTTGAAATATTGAGCTTAATGAAGCCAGTATAGGCTCGGAATACAGCTCATTTTTATAATAAATCATATTACATTTCGGTTATTATTATAGTTATGATAGGCTTTATTTAAAAAGCCCTTTTGCATTACACGATAATAAAGTTGATTTGTCGGTTATTGTGATAAATTCAGTATCCTGTTTATCATGTCTATAGTATATCACAGAAACACAACTGAGGCACAAATAACATCTTTTAAGAATGACCCTTTTGTTAAGGTGTGTGTCCACTGTCACACACATGTAGCTTTTTGGATGTGTCTGTGTTTAATCTGCCCATCTCTTTTGTTTAGAGTGCAAAAAACATACATTGCAGAGGTACCAGAAAACTGAAAACAGCAGGCTGTTGTGTGCAGACTGCCCTGAGTCTCCACGCGTCAAAAGCTTTTCACTGGATGACTGTGCACGCAAATGCAGCAAAAGCAAGAAGTCCTGCAGGTGACAGATGCATGTGATCACGCAAACAAACACGCCAGCACACAGCTCACGCGAGACTTTAATCTGATCCTGTTGCATCTTCTATGGAAAACCAAAATTACAAATGAGGTCTCTTTAACAGCTCAACTTTTTGTCCTAGAGAGCAATAAGAATAGATGGGGAGCAAACAGAGAAAGCTTCTGCTTTTCAAGTTTTTCTGAAGAAAACATAGTAGTCATGTGTCTCCTTATGAGTTTCAATAGAGATCTTAGTGTCTTAAGCTGTGCTCAGGTTGGCAGTCTGCAATCTAAACTCAGGGGTTGCAATATGAACTTAAACATTTCCTATTCAAATTATCTGTATATCAAAATATCAAATATCATTTGTCTCCAAAGTCTCCTGAGCTATGAAAGATCAGCCACTCAGCAATACAGTTTTCTTCAGTTTGACCAATTAAATATCAGTTGTCTCTAGCTTTTCTCTGCTCGTCCTTACAGGTCATTCTACTTTGACCAATTAAACAGGAAATGCCACATGCTTCCCTTCGACCGTTTCTCTGAAGGCGCACAGAAGGAGCGAAAACCTAATTACGACCTTTACGAGAAGAAAGGTAAATATTTTTAATTCCCTTCAAAGAATTTGACATTTTTCCTGGAACTCACACTTTTTTGGGAAATGTTTGGTCATGATTGTTTAGATTGCGGACTTTAGGCATCAAAAGAACTTCGTATTATCTCTGCTTTGCATAAATCTACCTGTGTTGTTTGTAAACAATGTAGGTTTAAGAGATTTAAAAGCAAACAGAATAAAAAAATCATGAGATTAAGAAAATGGTGTATGTCTATGTCACCAGCATGAGTTGCAGTTGACAAATTTGATTTATGCCGGAGTCGTCAGTTAAAATATTGCTTGGGGAATTAAATCCCCTCAGGATGTCAGAGAGATGCGTAATCAGTAAACAACATTTATGGGTTCCGATTATTTGCATATCTGTGTGCTGAATGTTTACCACAGAATATGTAAGGGAATGCATCACTGGGTCAGGTGTCAACTACAAGGGAAGAAGTTCAATGACGAAGACTGGAATAACGTGTCAAGCCTGGAATATGTCTATACCACATGAGCACAAGTAAAACACTTTTTTTGATTTCTCTTTAACTTTGCCTTTCTTTTTTCCAAACTACAGAGCACTCTGTATGCTTAGTGCATAGTACAAGACATACAGTAAGTTTGTCGCCCATTCATATTTCCATTCATAAGTCTGTGACAACCCCCCCCAGATCATAGCAAAACGGCCCCAGTGCTGATCTAGTGTGTGCATGAGTGAGACAATTTTAGAGTACTCACAGGTGCAGTAAATTTCAAAATCTAGCCTTGCTTGTTTTTTGCAAACAAGCCGGCAGCAATGAGCATCGTCCAATGAAATTGCGAGAAGAGGGCGAGGCAGTAAATCTTGGAAACTGGCAACTCAAGAATCGACTGTAGGGTAAGTGCACAAAATGGTTTAATAACGGAATTTTAGGAACATACAGCAGCTACAGGCAAGGAGGAGAATACTCCTAATATTAATTGTCTGCAAATAGTAATGTCGACAACACAAATAAAAACGAAGAAACCCTAAAATGTGCTCAGGGCGATGACCCTTCTTCTTGTGGTGTGCGCTAAGCTCAAATTTATTCTTTCGATAAACTGCTCATTTGTGTTTTTATGGTTTCTGACAGTTTTGCACACATTAGTTGTTTGCACACAACTAATCTCTGATTAGTTTAGGCAGCTGCCGAGATTGTTTTCGGGACTGTATTCTGATTTTTTTGCACAACAACAGAAGTTGCTACGCTGAGCATGCAAGACCGTGAGCAAGGGTGGTTAATGCGCTCATACGTTGCCAGGTCCTCGTTAGCTAAGTCGTTATAAGCTCTATGATCTGCGCTGCTTACAAGCTGTATAAAGATTTTAGAGGTGAAGGAGTAAAAGAAAGAAAGATAGAGAAAGAACGAGAGAAGAAGGATTTATAGACTGAAGTCATGTTCTGTCTGCCCTCCAGCTGAGCTCACAAATCCGCAGACACATTAAAATATGGGCAACGTTCGAGACCTAAACACAGATGCTAATCCAGACCCCCTCCGCCCTCTGAATAACTGTACTCACAACAGCTCCAACTTCGAAC
>JAZGTJ010002320.1:0-43498 GCA_036877575.1 Botia almorhae | reverse complement strand
ATGTGTCTTCAGGTAATAGTCTGGGGAGATTATGGGCGCATGGACCACAAATGTTTCATGGGAGTTGCACAGATTCTTTTAGAAGAGCTGGATCTTTCTAGCACAGTGATTGGTTGGTACAAACTGTTCCCCCCCTCTTCATTGGTCGACCCAACGTTAGCTCCTCTCACTCGTCGCGCTTCCCAGACATCGCTGGACTCTACAGCGCCGCCAGGCATCAGGTCCTAGTAAATGGACGAGGGCGCAACGCAAAACACGACCCAATGGACCAAGGACCCGAGGCAACTTTTCAGAACTAGAGCAGCAGATAAAGAGACAGATGGACAGAAATCATGATCAAAGCTTTGCTGAAGCCTGACAATCACTTCTTTTACTTTTGATCTTTGGGTTATAGAGGTTTCCTTTGATCCACTCTACTCCTTACTGCATGTTTTGTTGCCGAGATGATGGTGATGATTCAACCCAAATAAAAGAGAATGGAAGGAGAGGCAGCTGAAACGTAATCTGCTTCTTTAGACAGTAAGTGGAGCCAACAGTGGTGCTGGTAGCCAAGATTGTTCCGGTCAGTTTGTTTTTTAACCATGTACAGGGTGCACGTGTTTCAGTGAGGCAGTGATATGACAGTGAATAAGTGAGAAGAACCCCTGTTAAAAAAAACAGCTAGAACTAGCTTAAGCTAGTTTACTGGTCCTAGCTGATTTAAGACTAACAGCCTAGCCAAGCTGATCTAGATGGTTTATCACCCTGGCCAAGTTGGTGCTTCTCTGGTTTAGCTGTGCAGCCTGGTCTCCCAAAGGTGCACAAACCTCCTATTAAAACCCCAACAGACCAGACTGACAAGGCTGAGAGACCAGCAAAGGCCAGCAAACCAGCTTAAGCTGGTTTAAGGTGTTTTCTTTATGTTTTAGCAGGGACAGCACTGCCCCTCCTCTATATTGCACTTACAGGAAGACACTTTTTTGAGAGAGACCAGAGGTCAAGGTTCGAAGGTCAAGAATTAGTCTTCTCAGAGAGTTTTCTCTCGACATCATGGATGCTGCGTCCGAGAACCCACCTTGTGCCAATCTGGCATGAACTCAGACTCGGATTGTGTGAGTGTGTGTGAACGTGTGTGTGTGTGTTTGTGTCTAAGAACGCAGGGACGCCTGAAAACCTTTTAAGTCTGTTTACAGCAGTCGCCACTGACTGCTTTGCCTTTTCACTTTACTGTTGGTAAATAGGCACACTTTGTAGAATGTGAAAACATGAGTCATGTTTTCTGATATTTGTGTCATACAAGATTAATGGAAAACTCAAAACCATTTGTATTTGAACACTGGAACTGTACGAAGCTGCCACTATCATTTAGTCTCTTTTCAACCCTAACAGGAAACGATCAACTCTTGCATTAGCTCACTAACACTTTCGACTTCCTGGAGTTCTCGCCATCACAAAGCGTATGGTACTGGCATTTGAGAGCGTTTTATTCTGTTTGGTAAAGGACATGTACATACCAATAGTAGAATTTCTACCCAACTAGAGTTTACATTATTTTAACGCAAGCACAACTGCTTGGTTTTTGAGCGACGGCCAAAAAAATGTTTAAGTTTTGGGGGATAAACAGAAGAGGCCAAATTGTCGTCAGCTTCCTATTTTTACCTGTTTGTCACTTGCATTTGAGTTCAGTTTATGATAAAAAGAATCTCACAGATCCCCCTGAGCATTTGAATGAATGTGACAGTGGGTGAGAGGTGGTCTCAGAAGATCACCGCTCATCACCAATGAGGGGAACAGCATGAATCTGACACTGTTCCAAGTTGCATGCACATTTTGTAAAACAAGACAGATGAGAAAAAAGAGACTACAATAAGTGTGTGTTAGTTCCACAAACTGTAGGCCAGCTTGTATGTTGCATGCACTTGTACAGCTTGCTTGTACTTGATATAAATAGATTATCAAATAAAATGAAGCCATTCATTCCATGTGTGGGCATTTGGCCAGGTTCAGCCATACACGCAGGCCTTATTTGGGGGCTGAATGTCTATGAGAAGTTTTTAAATTGTTTTATTTTTTACCAAATGGATAAATAAGTGCTGTACTGTAGTACTGAGCAAACACAAGGCCCTGTTTTATTGAAGATGTTGGTGTTCACTGTAGTCTGTACTACTGTGGGGCTAAAACTAAGGTAGATAACCTGTATAAAATTAGAGATATCTGTATATGGAATATAATTATGATTATACAAAGATCACGATGACTTAGAGATATATCGTTGTTGAAAACAGAGTGTATCAAGCAAACATCACTTACATACATGCATATATTGTAAATATGAGTCTGCAAAGAAGTTTACTTATATTTACAAAGTGGCCCTATTCGAGATCAAGGATTAGTGATCTGTCTCTTGGTTCTGCTGAGCGGAAGAAGGGATGCCTCCAAAGTTTTATTTTTATCCCATCAATTATGCCCAAACTCACGAGAGAAATCTGGAGCTCTACTGACCTGTTGCTTTATCACAAATGCTCATGCATCCTTGTTTCAATAGGAAGTTTACTTTATATGCCGCTTGTGGCAGATTTATTTACTTTGTCAGTATTATTCAAGATACTGATTGTTTACAGTTCATGTGTTCCACAGAAACAACATTGAAAGTATTCACTGCAACATTTCTTGTTTGTACAGCAGAAGTGGCTCAAATAATGTGTATGTTTTATATTCAAGAGTTCATTTTTATTATTTACAAATAAAAGACTGTGTGGAAGAACACTATGCATATGCATTTGTTTCGAATGTTTTAAAATACGTACGTTTCTCCGTTGCCTTTTCTAATACTTAATATAACCTTTTAAAAACCGTAAAAATAATTTAAAAAATGTTTGTCTAAGCCCTGAAACTAATAAGAGCCTGGCCCCATATACTAACTTCCTGCCATGTGGTTAATTGTAATCCAATCTCTCCACCACGTGGAGACAAATGGCACTACACTGTCCCATCCCTTTTATTATTTACTTGCATGTCTATAGTTTAGATGCATAATTACTACATTTATCTAATGGTAATTTAATGAGTCTTAAGTTTAAAAGTAGCCATTCTAAAGAATAGCAGCTGCTTTTCTTATTCACAGCCCTGCACTAATTGATTTAGAGGCTGCTCTGTTTTTATTGTTATGACTGACAGATTTGGCATCACTTCAAGTTCTTTTGATTCGGCGTACACACACTCCTGCTGTAGTACTGCTGGTGCACTTTACAATGTCCGGGCAGCACCACAAGAACCAAAATGACGTCTTATTAAAGCGTACTGTTACAAATGCTTCATCACCACTGAAAATAAATTCTAGCAGCAGTATTAATCAGCAGGCAGGAAATCATTGCAGCATTGCTAGACAGTTTGATGGCTTCTAATAAAAGATTGATGCTTTTTTCCATTAACCACGTCCTAAATTGACAATCACAATAAGAAACAGGCCATGACGTTAAACAGAGTAATGAGGATAATGCAAAAATCAGAAGACAAACAGAAATGTGTTTTTCCAGACCACACCCACACTACTAAAAAAAAGGTGCAGGAAGAACGAAAAAGTGTTTTTTTTGCAGTGATACCATAAACCTTTTTTGAATCCTCAAAGAATCTTCAGTGTAAGTCTCTATCGATTTTTTTCTTGGTGCCATGAAGAACCTACACGTAGTACATGTAGGTTAACTGTTTAAAAGCAGCACCTTAGAGTTCTATAAATAAGAATTCTACAAATAGAATATAAATAGAATTCTATAGGAGTTCTATAAATAGGACACCAACAGGTGGCGACCAGTTAGTCATAGTACTTTGAGTACTATGAGTGAGTTTTTTAATTAGTTCATTCAAAACATATTAGAAGTCGCAGCTAAGAGGGCAAGATTCAGAAGACTGAAGAATAAACTTTAACAAAGGAATACAATGTGATAAGTTAGTTGTTTACTGATGGCAAATCAATGTGATCTCATTGTTTTTGGTTAGATTTGAAACAGACAAGCAGACCACAACAGACACTGTAACACAGGCATAGTACTCATAAAAAGCTGTAGCATTGCCAATCAGCTGTTAATGGAAAGATTTTAACAGTCTGCTTTTGTCTGGTTTCAGACTGCATGGGAAATGAAACCAGGGCTATGAAAAGAATTCAAACATTATTTTTAAACAGGGGTTGATTTATGGTCTTGGAAATATGTAAAAAGGCATATCTTGTGCTCCATTCTTCAAATTAATCTACAGCTAATATTTTAAGTCTCATTACTCATTTCTCTTTGCCTTGATCCTGATGGCCATATAACGCTTATAGTTTTTTATGACCATAGCAAACTCACATTCTGCAGAATTTTGTTTCGGCTTGGTGGGATCTGTGAAGGAGATCCAAACATTAAGAGGCTATTCACAGAGAATAGCCTCTAAATGGTCAACGTTTTTTAAAACCTTATCTTAACACTGCTAACCGCTAATTCTGTGAAATTATTTGATGTTTATTATAAAAGTGACTGTAATCAGCACCGCGAAATATGTTTTATACCGTGAATGAAATAAATCTTTTAACAGTTCACGCCACGCGAGAGCCAATAGTGTCAACTGCCGCGTGACGCGCACAAAGGCGCCATTTTTAAATGGATTAAGACCACAAATGACGGCTGATTAACAGAACAGTTATTATTTATAAACAACCTAAATTTTATGATTTTACCAGTCATAAGTACTGTTTTACAATACATTTTTTTTTCCTTTTTTGAGCTTGATATTTAAACAACCCTACAGCATAATTGCTCAAAAAAGCTGCCTGAGGACCTTCTTCGTTAAATCTCACTTCCTGTTTAATACACGAAATGAACAGCACTGGGTTGTAACAGTATGGGGTAAGTTATGACAACGTTTTATTTTGGTTAATTATTCATGTCAGGTACAAAAGCTGTATGTACTGCCAATCAGTACATTACATGTTTCAGGGCCCTGACCAGAGAGCCACGGTCCAGTTGACTGAAACGTTGTTTCTTTCCGGAAATGGCGTCACATTTTCGTGTCCTTACAGCTCACACCATGACACGCGATTAAAATTTTGACAGTTTTGGCAAACCTTTATTACATTGTATTGCAACCTAAATAAGAACGCCAGATAGAATCTAGTTAACATTTATAATTAATAAGTGGCTGATGTGTTGCGCGGGTATGTGAGAGATTGTGTCAAAATCCGTGATGCCTGTTGTCGATAAATGTTCTGGTCCGAGCTGGTATACAATACTCATTTGGTCTTCGTTCTTTTGCTAGCTAGTATGCCTGTTTGTATAGTTGTATTTGCGTTCCAGTTTACTTTGTTGATTTGCTTCTGTGCTTTAGATATCTTTCTTTATGTGCTTCAGTAAATTATTTTGGTCTAGCAAAGTTTTTCTTCTGGGTTTAACTAGATGTATTTTGGACTGTCAACTTTGTTCTAATACCAACTGAAGGAGGAGGGGGAGGTTTCTCTCTGGAGCCAGCTTTGTGGTTAAAAGTCTGTCTCACGAGTTTTTGGGTAAGCATAAAACGTATGGCTCTAACAATGTGTAATAACTGTCTCACACCGCTAGAGTGTGTTGTCGTTAGCTGTGAGTCCACCTTCTGTCGGTCATTTCTATTCACATCTGATTAAAATAAAATCTGCACAGATGCACTATACTATTATAAACTGAGGTTCTTTGGAAATACCAAGTATATTTTTTATATCAAAATGTGTCTTTGTAGTCTTTTTATCTAAGACTACCCTTATAAACAGAATGAAAACATGCAGAGAAAAATATTCTGTTATTAACAATTTGTACATTGTTCATTTACATACATTTTTAACAGCCATATACAGTAATAAAATTTAATACTTCTACGTTGTTTTGCAATAACTTGTGACTTTAAATAACACTGGCTTGCTAAAGCTTATGCCTGCTCAAAAATGATATGCTAAAAAAGTATGAGCCATTCATGAGCCATTCTTGTTTATTTAGCGCGCCTCTATTCCTTTCTCTCATTCTCTTGGCACTTTCGTTAATGAAAGCTTGCAGGAAAAGATGAAGTCAGCGCACAACAGCTTTAAAAAATGAAAAACAAGCTTATTTTAGTGTCAGACGTAACATTTAAATGAGCTCGGTTTGCCCATTATACACATGAAAGGGACAGCCAGTTGTTTCACCACAATTAAAGTTTAAAGAATAACTTTTCATTACGCCTTATTACTCATACATGTGAAACAAAACATGCAATTTGAAAAATAAAATGCCAAAACAAGTAGTTTGTACGTGTATGTCAGCGTGATTATGCCATACAATAACTGTCGTAACCATTTTGAGTTGGGGGACCATGTGGTGGTAATAGATTTGCACTTGTAGCTGCACATTATTGTATATGACAACACTGAACTGATTGGTTTTAATGATGATGGACGATTTCCCTGAATTACCCAGACAACCAGGGAAGAGTCGAACAGCTGCATTTGGCGTCGCTCCTCCCCCAACACACATGATGTATAAATGCCCAGTGCTTCTCTATTGCATCTTAATTTCATGCGCTTTTGCTCTTTCTCTTATAGTTAGCCTTCCAGCAACTCATGGTCTGTTCTATATTTCTGTTTCACATGCTTTATTGGCATGACAAACATGTCCAATTGAAGCATTCAAAGCATTTGAAACCTAACTGTGTATAATGAACATATTTGTGTATGTACAGGTCAGGGTAATTGAAAGAAGGATGAAACGGGTGGCATTAGATGAATGAAAATAGCGTTGAAAAAAATGGTGGTCACTCACACAATACAATAACAATGCAATATATTGTAAACATTAAGTCAAGAAAAAAAACATGCCAATATGCCAGGCTATACAGTTATATATGTATACAGGCATATAGACTAAATAACATTTACACGCTCACAAGATATTAAGACACTGTTTACCAGTGTGTGTATTTTATTCCTTTTGAATCACGTGGTGTGTCTGGCAGAGTCTGCGCTGGTGATACGGCTCCGCTAGATTGATTAGCGAACGGATCTGACTGAAGCCTTTCAAACAAATTAAGTTCAGCAACCCAGAAAGACACAGTTTAAATGCGGTTATGTCTTGTGACTTCTGCAGTATAAGGTGTCTTTTGAGGAAAATATGTTCTGCCACCACAGTGAGTAGAGAATATAACTACGTATAGCCTCATTAGTTCTATAACTATTATAGTCGGTTAGCAGTTTTATTAACATGTTTTATTAATATTACATTGATTAATATTAATCGCGCACGTGTAAGTTACAGTTCTTGTAAGTCGATTTAAGATGATCTGGGCACAGCGACGTTATGCTTGAATCTTTGTGGGGAATCACGATAGAGATTTCCCCAAACTTTCCCTTAGTTTTGGAGGCGTTTGACATGTACGTTTTAAGAAGCATAAAATGTATGACGTCTTAAACCGCGCAAATAACCGAATGATCGCGCAGTCTCTTTCATGTCGACGTTAATGGTATTTGCAAAAGAAGCGTATGACAATTTTTGCATTTTTTTTATTTAAACATGTTTCAGGGAGTTATAAACCAAAAGAAAACGCGTCATGAAGCTCGTTATTTGCCAGCATTGTAGCCTAACTCAGTCCTGCATTAGACCTTGTCAGGACCTCTGGACTGGAATACAGTAGCCTATGGTTTACAGTCAGTGACGGAGGGAGAGTGAGTCTTACGTTAATGGCGAATGATGCCCTCCCCTCTCCAAATCTCCGCTGAGATAGTGACGCTCCTTCAAAACTTCAGTCTCACCGATAGCTTGAGTCATCCGAAGGTTCATAACTTCCGTCACTCTTTAACAGCCTCTATCTGCAAATGAGCTGGATGCCAGCCCTAGTTAGTAGGTTAAGCACAACATAGACTCCGTTGTTAAATATTTTACAAACATAAGAGAAAAGAAACGAAGAACAAAAACAATGTTTTTACACGGAAGCCTGTGATGTGAAGCTCCTGTTTACGTGAGAGTTGCGCATTACAGCCTCTGTATATGTGCGCACCACTGGTGCCAGACGCGCGTTTCCAGTCCGCGCTGGTGATGCGATGCCCCGCAACCACAGCGGCGATGAGGGCGGTACTGGTCTCTGGATGAAAACCTCTCAGCACTATGGAATGAAAGATGTTGAAGCCGGTCGTGGGACGATGAACAACGCGACCAAGACTGTCGACAGTTTGCTGTCGGCGCCCGGCACAGCAGGTGCAGGAGGTCCGGAGAGCCTGAGGAGAAAGCAGGGTGCCCGGCTGAGCCTGCTCGGGAAACCGCTCACCTACAGTGCGCAAAGCGGCCGGAGAAACGCGCGCTACAGGAAGCTCCAGAACTACCTCTACAATGTCCTGGAGCGGCCGCGTGCCTGGGCATTCATTTACCATGCCTTCGTGTAAGTGTAAATGTTCCGCTTTGACTCCATTTCCTGTTGATAATGCCGTGTACATCATGTATATTCTAACACGTGCAGGTGGAGTTCACCTGTTACTTCAGGTTAAACAGAGATTGACCGGTTCAGTTATTAAGACTGAATAATATGTATAATATATGCGTATAATATGTGATTTCCATACATGTGTATTGAAAATTAATACGTCATCTGTCTAATTAATTGAGGAAATATTTCTAACGATGTGTGAAATGCTTCTTTTTTAGCATTTTTATATCTCCATGTTCGGTGACACAAACAGAGGTCTAGGAATTGCAACCCGCTGTTCTGAATTCAGTTTTAAACCGATAACTTATGTTTTGAAATCATATTCATTAAAATAAATAATAAATGAATAATATAGTGGTAAGTCTGGCTTTTTAAAATTGTTAATAAACACTGCCAGGATAGCACATTAGACCGGAGTGCTTTTTTCCAAAAATTGGTCAACGGGGTCTGTTCACTAATTCAATATGCAGCAGGGGCTTTGATAAACTTGGTCATTTGTCAGTGAAGTTTGTTTGCCATGTAAGTTACTTGTAGGTTTATGAACACATTTGAGAGATTTTATGTAAGCTGCCTGTAAGAGATTGTTTGTATATGACTCCAAGTTTAAAGAGAAACTCGGACATACTTTTAGTGCTCAGAATGCATCTGTTGACATTTTGTGAGACGCGCTTGTGTAGGGAGGAAGCCGAGCTGTCGGGTTGTAAGACTGGAGTGATGCACTGTGCTCGTGAGACAGGATGTTGTTGTGCTCAGAGGACAGCTGAGGTCGAGGAGGTTAAGTTGTTACATCTGCAACTGCCGCATTGTTTCCTGCTGGTCAAGAACATCACAGATTATGCACACTTTGTGCTGCATGCTTTGAGTGTTTTCGATAAGAAGTTGCTACCTGGTTTTTATCAACAATCAGTATGTGACACACTTTCAGAACATTTGTGGGTCTTTTAATACTGAGATCACAGTCTTGCTATATCACTTATATCATACATTACATATAAATCAAAGGCTAGTAATGTACTTGAATGATTTAGAATGCACAGTGTCTAATTAATAGCCAATAATAAAGTAATGTGGCAGTATATACTTTAGAGTCAGAGGGTATTTACACTTCATTACTGACTGGATAACCGTCCAGTCATAAAAGAGAGTAAATGTCTTCCAAGACAGATTGAGGACGGAGAGAAATCCCATCTCTTAAATCACCTCTGAAGAAAAAGGAGGTCGCAGATGAGCTCCAAAAATAGAGTGTAAATGCATCTGGTTGTTTAAGCTGCATGTGTAAATTTGACTCAACACCGTTTCCCGCCTTTTCTAACTCTGCTCTCTCTCCCATTGCTGATGATAAACAAAATGACATAACGACCGTCGCCTTTTGTACCGCATTCATGATGTTATTGTATGTAAAATTGGAGTGTATTGGATTATCGGTTTTACATTTAGCACATTAGGCAATAAAATGAGGCATAAAGTATGTTTTTGTGCACAGCACTCATATCAACTCTAATGTCCTATATAGTACTACACTATATGCCACATGTTGGACTACAGTGCAATATGCTTTTGTTAGGACGATATCCTGTTCAATGGGTTCTTTAAATGGACGGGATTTTCAATGGCCATATCAATAACTCACAGTTGTCCGCTCGTCCAGCAAATGTTTTAACAGTGCATCTAAGCAAACTCATTTATCTCTTTGTGATGAGCAGACTACAGAACCGCAGGTGAGCACCTTTTACCAATGGCAAAGTTTAATGAACCGCCCCAGTGCCACGCCTCAGTATCAACATCAACAACATGTTTTTATCAACAAAGTCATAGAGCAGTTCACAGAGTTCAACAAAATGTAAATATACCCCAAATGTATGTTAAGGTTCCAGAGACTTCAATTATGTGTACAAACAATTCAAGTCAATTTACATTTAATTTCTTTTTTTACCTTTACAATATTTTAATGCGATCCAGCCTAATCTCTCAAACCCCAAACAGAACAAAAGGCCTTGTGTAAAATATGAAAAGTGACATTTGTAACAACATATACAACAATATATATATACCACATTTGCTGTCCTTTATCTATAAAAAAAAAATCACATACGTTCTTTGAGAATGAAAAAGGAAATTGCACAGCAGTTGAGCACTGCTATAATCATCTGTATTGGTACGTCATACCCCATGAGGGAGATTGAGAATTGAGAATGGCTGAGAATTCATTTGGTTTCAGCTATAGAAGTTCACAGAGTTCGCTGTTTACATTTCCTAACTGTGTTTCATTTCATGGTTTAGGAAGTAGATATTCTGCTTTGATGGCTTAGATTGACTTAATGCTGAGTTATTGGGGGTGATTTGTACCGTGCGCTGTGCCGATGGCTTTTAATGGTAACCAAATATTTCAAAGTTCCCACCTGTAATGGTCTTCTGCCTCAGCTGTGACACAGGCAGAAATAAAGGGCCTCTTGTTCTCCCTGCGTCAGGAAGGTGCTTTAATATACCGCTGATCTGGTTTAGACAGGCAGAATTGATATACACAAGAACCAGCCAACTAACAGTAGAGATTTTTCTACTTTTGCTTAAAATGTCAGATTGGATTTAATCACAATATTTTACACCGGAATTCTCATAGAGGAATTAGGCTTTTTAAACATAGATAAAACCAAAAGATGTGAATCTGGAAGCTCCATTTGTTTTTTTCAAGCTCAGTGTCGTATAAACATACCGAATCAGAATCGACGTTAATTTCCTTTTGATTAAAATGCCATTGGATTGTGTAACCGGGTCTGCTTGAAGTGCTGTATTTTGTATCATGCTGTATAAAGAGCATCTGTCCCTGATTTGGTTTCAGTCTGGATGACTGATTTCAGAGTGTGCTTTTATTTAATACACCATCACTGTCTGATGCTGAGGACCATGGACACTGGTCCAGTCACGTCCACTCCTAAGAGTTCCCATGATTGTCATAGTCAAAACGGAAGCTGCTGTTGCTCATGGTTGGAAAGTATATGGAAAAAGAGTTGGCTCTCGCTTCACGGAAAAAAGGTTTAAGACAAACTCAAACAGATTACAGATCTTGAAAAAGTGCAAAGGGGAGGCAATAAACAGGGTGTCATGTCTGTGTTCCAGTAGGAATATGAATGGTTGGGGAAAGGCGTTTGAAAAGAACACTGTTTGATCATCTCAGGGGCTTCTGACACAAGACAGACCTGGAGGAAGAGCTGCAGCCACCAGAGTACAAGCTGCCAGCTGTGTTGAGAGATATGTAGCAGTGTGGAACATGGATCTAAGCACCTGGACATCTCTGTCCTACTGTGTATCATTGTTACAGATGGGCTAATCGATCATTGAGGACTTTAGCCTCCCCTGAAAATGGGAAAATGTGTTTTTTTAAGCATCTTAAAATGTCACTGAACTGAAGTCAAGAAATAACATTGCTGTAATGTTTTTTAAGCAGACTTTCTTTTACAGAATTGTAACACCTGTAATTTGTTATTTAAAATTTAAATTGAATGTATATTTTGCTTCCAGCAGCCAATATAAGTGTAGGCTTAGCTTCATTTAACACACTTTACTATGTTTAAATCCATTTCACAAATCTTGCCTTAAAAATCGGCCCACAAGAATGTGAAACAGTCCCTGTTTCCACGTGGGCCTACCTATTAGACAACCACTGATGCTAGTTTTATGGCAAATTATATTGGAACTCTTATTCAAATTATTGTTGGCTTTGGATTTAATAACAGGGTGACCATTAGCCAATAACAGTTTCTCACAGCAACACTTTGTGGCTGTAATAGATTTTTGTGATGTGGATGGTGAATCAATAGAAGCCTCCTTAACTGCAGTTAACACAAGGACATTGTGATTCCATTCTGATGATTTAATAATTTTGACTGCGTGTGGGTGGTAGAATTTCAGAAAGTGATCTAATGTTAGTTCTCTTTGCTGACGGGCTGACTGATGGAGGCAGCCGTCTTCTCTTAATAGCAAGCTCTGCAACATAAGTAGTCTTTGTGGCTGGGCATACCCCAAAGGGGCTTCCCTGCCCAGCAGTGCCCAAGCATGCAGGCATACAAAGAGTAATCGCCTTGCCAGGAAATGCATGTGGGTGCTCCATCTCGTACCATTTTCAGCTTGACGGCATTCCCCTGATAAAGCAGTGTTGGGGACACAGGACGGCGTGTTTGGTTCTGGTTGTTTTTACTCATTACAACAAACACATAGATTATAACAATTAGTCAGAGAATGCTTGACATGGTTTTCTGAATCTCTTCTCATATTTGCCTCCCACGCACATTAGCGTAAAAAACACTAACAAATTTCAAAAAAACAAATTTACAAATTTTAAAAAAACACTAACAAATTTCAACAGTGTTTTCAAAACACTTAAAAAAAAGATGTTTACACACTTTCTGCTTGTGTCAAACAAGTTATGGTCTGTTGCCCGTGGCCAGCATTATTACATGGTCATCCATCTTGGAAATGATACAAATGACCTGAACTCTCTGTTTGACTTGTATGAATGAGGATATCTATAGACCTGTACTGTGTTTTGTGCCAGTAATTGGATTTTTTCTTTAGACCTGCCCTGTTTATTGATAAGTTATGTGTTAAATAGCCACCATTGCATTTCATTTATTTTGTGTATTGAAGTATTATAGTTAGAATATTGTGCTTTCAGCCAATTAGCTTACTGGAGTTTGCGAAATGGAATTACTACTGCAATTATGTTCAATAAAATGTCCGAATCTTATCGTAACAAGCTAGGAAGAATATAACAACAGTCTTAGCAATGCTTTTTTATTGGAGTTTATAGATTCTGCTTTTGTTGTGGCAATTTTGCATGTATTGCCTTTGAAGTGTTGAGCTGTTTGCAGTGTCAGTGGCTCATGAATTAAATGTAACTATGCTAAGTTTTCCATATAGCATTAGACACATAAAAGGCGGCTTATTTGTTCTCGTGGGTGATCCAGATGTCTGGTGAAGTGCTGTTGGTTAATATGAGGCAGCGGAAGCTGCATGACTTCAAGTCACCCAGTGTCAGTCTAAAGGTGCCCGTGCTGGTGATCTCAATGGGATGCAGTTTCGATTCTTATCTCTGTCAAATCCTGACACCTTTCCTCACCACTTTTTTAATCACAATTGGCAGAACAAAAACTAAAGAGTACGCTTTTTTACATAGACAAATCTGATGCATTGTATTTGGAAATACAGCTTTTTGGTCAAGTTTTAGCCTTTTATTGAGCACCCCACCACAAATATTGCATTTATAAGATGCCACGTTAAGTAAAAAAACAACCCGGCTTTTTAAAAAATATGCCTCTGCGGTCTTTTCCATTTTGTTATGAATTTTGTATTTGTCTGATTGCAAAAACATACTTTTTAAATGTCCTTTGAAAAATGCATACAGCTGGGGTGAGATTTTGCTCTTTAGTCTTGTTCTTTTCCCTTAGTCTGTATAGTTCAATGACAGAAGAGGCCATCACATGAAGTAATCCCCGCTGGATCTTGATGACTCCCGACTCAAATTTGGCAGGAAGCGTGTGCTAGTCTTTCCCTGTGTGCACACACTAGTTTCCCTTTAATAAACAATTCAGCATTGTCAATACAGCAACCTAGGGAATTATCTGCATTCACTACTTTTCCTCTTACTAGCAGGTCAGTTAATCATAGGTTACTAGTCCAGTCCACTGTTTTAAATGTCCTAAGAGGGTCATTTTCCATGGCAACCAAAGGCCAGAGACTTCATTACTTTGTGAAATGAAAAGCATGCTGTGTTTTGAGCCTAAAGTCCAACAACGGGAAGTGCTTTACTAAATAAACACGCCGGTAGGAACTTCTTAATGCAGAACTGTATGTATGCCTCCCTAAAGCTGATCTCAAGACTCTGGAGGAACTAGGTATTAGTTGGTTCTTGTTTATTTGACTGGTTTGCCTGGAGTGTATTAAATATTTAAACAGCCGCCGTCCCGGAGGATGGTATATTCTCAGTATTGTGCAAAACTTATTTAGTTGGACTTTCGAATGTTCCTCCAGTTTGTAGGTTATGGCGTTATTTGTTTCAGCCTCAGACAGATTATTGTTTTTCCACCATGGTCTATTATTGTTGTATCATCAATTTCAGATTTACCCAACCCTAAACACTACATAAAAACAAACCGAACAAGGCCTCTTCCAGTCTAAGTGAGCAGTTATTGTCCCAAATATACTGCAAAGTGGACCAGACATTAAGCAAGACTACGTACACAGATTTGAGCAGACATTAAAACGCACAAGCTTAAATAGCTTTTTGTGAGTTAGAGTTTAATTTCCAGGCCCTGTAAGTGGAGTATCCCCGTTAGAACTCCCACATTAACATGATAACAGCTCGTTTACTTCAGCTCTTCGTTCTGAAAAACACCAGGCATTCCTGAAGCTGATAATCTCATACTCCACAGGCCAAACAAAACCAACTCATATTTGTCTTCTGTAAACGTGGAAAGTTAGAACAACCAAATTCCTTATTCGATAAGCTGTGACCTCTCTAGCAAGACTGTGAAACTCCCTCACAGCTCCGTTCCTGGGGTCCGGTCAGTGATAAAGCCTGCATTACTGTTAGCGGTTAATAGCCTAACAGTCTTTTTATATATACTACAGAGCTCCTAACAAACACACAAAACCTTACTGGACCCATACTGACACACACACATATTCAGTTGCGTGAAGCTGTTCTTTTCTGGCTTGATTTGTATACATTTCACTTTAACCGCTGTGAATGTGGTTCCCCAGAGAGGAAAGGGTTTGTGTGTGTGTGTGTGTGTGTGTGTCAGGGTCTATGTGTACTGTTAAAGCACTAAAAGCCACAATTATCTTGACACCCAACATCAAGCCTGCTCACTCCTTTGTAAACTTCTTGATCTCAGTATCCTCCAAATTACCCACGATGCCCTCACATCTACAGCAATGCCCTGTGTTAGCAGACAATATTGATAAACCAAACAACATCAGAGCAACAGTTTATTTCATTTTGTCAATGTTACTTAACCGTTACCTTACCAGTGATTAAACCTTGTTGTGTATGCAGATCAGATGCTTTTGGGTACGCCACTAACATTCAAACTCAATGATTTGTATGTATAATCTTATAGCTCAGAACAGTAGTGCAAAGAATTATGGGCTACCTAACTTTAAATTTCTGGTTTACTTTGAACATGGAGATAAAACATGCAACCTTCGTAATAGCAATCAAAACGCATAGCCAAGAGGCAACTACATTCATTGCCAAAACAAATATACATTGATGTGTATTTGTTACATTATGAACAGAACTAAAGCTAAATTGTTCCACAAGATGTCTTGCATGTAATGCTGACATCAAAGCAGGACATAGCAGGTACACTCAGTAGTCCCTGTTTGCTTTACAACCCAAATTAAAGAGCTGAGAGGTTTTTGACCTTTACCTGATATCAAATCATACAAAAGGTAAGGCTTTTAAACTAGATAGACAATCAAGAGAAGAGCTTTCTTTATTGTATAGTCAAAGAAAGCCTTATGATAGTTTATTAATGACGTCTGAGTGACTATTGACTCAGGGAGAACCTCAGCTCAGACTGAAGAACAGGCAGCTCTGATGAGACATGGCAGCTGTTTGTTGCAGTGACCTTGTGATCGTGCGTATGTGTGAAAAAGTTGTTTGCTGGTCCCGTGGGGCAAAAGCTGTTAAATGTCAGATCAGTACAGTATCTTACATTACAACACCCCAAAGCCAGGGGATAATTTCATCTTCTAGGTCCCAGTTGCACTCCAGTTATATCAGTTTAATGCTCTCGCTGATGCTTTGTGTCTTGGCCCTAGACATTTCCAGCTCAGGCTTTGCACTTTCTCAGCCATATGGTTTTGGATACAGACAAAATTAGATTTTGTCAATTTGGATTTGTTCGAATAAATTATGTTTGCTTGGCTCCGACGTGGATTGTGAAATAAAATTGTTGTTCTTGGCGGCTTAGAGAAGATGGAAATTTGAGTATCGTGATACGTTTATCGGAATACTTTTTTAAAAGTTGTTCTTCACAAGAGGTTTATATATGTAACTTTAATTTACTCATAATCCCTACAGTATGAGGCACCTCATATCTGCTCTCTACATCTTACTGGGCCTGGGTACTCTCATTGTACCAGAAGAACTTTGCATTCCTCCAGCTGTTTGTGTTGGGACGGTGTTAGGTCCTGAGAGAAGCTTGCCATGCACTCAAATCCTTATTTGTGGCTCTCAGTCTGACTGACAGACCACCCAGTCCACCAAGCAAGTCTTTGGTTGAGGACACAGTCATGACCCCAGGCCTGGATCCAGTTCCTGGTGCAAGGAGATGAGTTTCCATAACAGAAACACAATTTAGGTTTACAAAAACAGTCTAAATCCAAGCACCACCAATTTGCTTAAACAAACACGAAATGTCAACCAGCTAACAAGGAGCGTTCTCAGAACGTTGACTAACGTTCTCTAAAATTTCTCTTAAAGGTTTTCTTGCAGTAACATTAGTAGAACTTTTTTAAATGTTATGATACTTATCAAACGTTATTATTAAGTTGTAAGGGGAACGTTTTTAAAAATGTTGAACAATGTTCTTACAACCAAGCAATATCATTATTATAATGTCTTAGAACTGGCATTCCTAGAACATTCAAAATAACATATTGTATGGTTTGTTATTTAATGGCAACATTAGAGAAACGTTCTTACAACCTAAAATTGTTATCCAGGAAAACTTAAAGGCCACACTGAAGTGTCTTTGACATGCAGGAAAAACAATGACCCGTTCTCTACTGCCAGTTCTGTCCTTGATGAGATCTGACGTCCATCTTGTTCTTTGAAGGAACACTGTATACTTAGTGCTGTGGGAAACACACATTGAAAAGAAAATTCATAAAGGAAACATGAAGTCATTAATGGATGTACCTCCGATTAGATAAAAGCCAAAGCGCCAGCAGGACACGGGGGTGTTTGGTGCTAGGCGAGAGGATGTATGTCTTACAGCATGACTTGTCACTGGTACTGACCAGATGCAGCTTCATCTTCCTTCCAGATGCTACCCCTGCAGGCCAACAGGAAGCAAGAGACACACTTGCACTGGCAACTTTGGCCACATGTCACAGCACTCTGTGGCTGTGTAAGATGTTGCACTCTCTCACCATGCCAAATGTTTGGCTCAGCTTAGCCTAGCGAAGAAGGTGTTTTCCAGAGCTATGCCTTAAAGCGATAGTTCACCCCAAAAATATCAGTTCTGTCATTATTCTCACCCGCACGTCTTTCTTAACCTTGACAGAAATTGTCACAATAACCTGCTATTTTTGTGTGAGAAAAACTATATCGGTTTTGAACAATATCAGTGCTTTAGGCTTTGCATAACAGCTCTGCCGATGTCAATTTGTATCATTGCAATACTGACAGAAAATTATTCACTGCCCCAAATTTAAATTTTTCTTTATTACTGTTTACTTGAGTAATTACATCAAAACCTGAAGCTATGTTAACTTCTTTGACAAATATTTGCACACAGCAGTGACACTGCTAGTATTCTTTCAAAACATTTGCTGGTGCCGCCTCACATCAAAGGCAAGTCACTAGGGCTGCATGAGCCCCGCATGAGCCCCGCATGAGCCCTGTTCCCCGCACTTGTTATGACACCTCACTTCACGAGGATGAGCGCTTTATTTGAATGATTATTCTGCGTATGGCACTTCAATAAGCTGTGAAGCGGGCCATTTAGCACTGAGGAGGGCAGGTATGTTTTGCAGTTCATTCTATAAGTCTCAGTAAAATAAACAGAAGATTGGCTGTTTACTTGCTGGGTAATTTCTGGAGTGGCGGTTGGCTTGATGTTATTAGACACCTGCAATATCCAGCTCAGCCTCTCAGGTTTGTAGGATCAGCCTCCCTCTATAATACAAACAAGCTCAAAATGTTTGTACCCTTATATTTACATTTCCATAACTGATTGAACTGTTATTTGCACCAGTACTGCGTACACTTAGCTATAAGCACCTTATATACACGCTTTATGTATATAATCCATATATACATGTATATTCTTTATGTATGTAATGCTTATACATTCTCTCTCTGTAGTTCTTGGGCCACATTAATAATGACATATGGAATACAAATGGGAATACTGCCTATTGCTAGTCTGTCCCAGACAGACCAAAGGATAACAGTTTGCGCTCTGTTTTCTTTATGTATCAGTGTTTTTGTAACTGTTGTTTTATCTACTTTGAAAGTGTGAGTAAAGTTGAGTCTCATGGCTGGGTTCTGACCCAGTGACATAATAACATACTCTGTTACTCACTTCCTTCAGTGGAAAAGTGAACTGGCCCAGTACGTTAGAATTTTTATTTGTCTTTATCAATGGTTAGCATCAGTCTTGTTTGTATTTGATTCTGTAGTCATAATATTGGTATTTAAGGTTATAACGTCTATCAATGATTAAGGTCTGATGTAATCATAATTTCATGATACTCTGAATTATAGAGTATCATGATTTTTTTTATGATTATTAGTTCTTATTTGATTTTATTCTTCTGTGAAACACCGCAGGGGATGTTTAGCAGAACTGTTCATTTTTCATGACCAACGCATAGTTATCGCATCTGCGGTGAATCACAAAACAGAAGCACAGGCTGCCTGTGCTCCTTAGATGCGTCGTCTGAAGGATCGTGGAAAGTTAAAATCTTAGTTTGTAGCAGTTTGTACATTCTCACTTTATAATGAAGTAAAATCTGATACATACTGCAACAGAAGAATGTTAGATGTGAGGAGAAAATATAATACACCCTCCGAAGGGTTTTCTGTCTTGTTTAAAGGGCTTGTAAATGATCCACAGCAGGAGGGTTCAGTGAGGGTGTTAGTGATACAGTATGTCACCATGTAAGATTACATTGATACACGATCAGTCTCTCGAGAATCAGATCACAGATTGTCAACAGGATGTTGACACGTGATAAACTTATCCAGAAGCCAGGGGTATGATGTGCCAGCCTGTCACTTCACCCTGGTTCTAACTCCCGGGCCAGATGTTTGATCCTGTAATCCTAACCAATTACAAATAATATGTAATAACTAACTTAAAGTCTTAGAATTACACTCTGGTTGTCCAATAGCTTTTCTCTCTCATTTCTCTTTACACCTCTCAAATCTCTCGTTCTCCTACCCTCAGTATGTTCTCGCTATCTTTTTTCTTCCCTCTTCGTGTTTGTGAGTGTTTCTGGTCCATATGTGGTGTTTTGTAGCCAGCATATATTATTCTGCCATCTGGATTGGAGATATATGCTTGTTAAACCCTTTATAAACACACCCTCATTTAGACTCAATTAACTAACAAGTTTCACAATTAGTCATGTTATTAGTGTAACGGTGAAGGCTACAGCCGCATCTCCACCGTGCCACCAGAGGGAACCCTCACCGGAGTATTGAGCAGAACTTAACTACGTTTCCCATGATGCACCTACCTGAAGCCTGATTACTTCCTGCTTGTCACCTGACCCATATCACCTCATGCTATATAAACTGGACATTTTCATTCGTTCTTTCAAGTCTTGTTTGCCTTAGCAACAATTCTGAGCGTTTTCTAGCTTTCCTGTAGCTCAGTGGTTAGAGCATGGCGTTAACAATGCCAAGGTCATGGGTTCGATCCCAGGGATTGCACATATCTAATATATAGTGATTAATGTGTAGTATAATGCAATGTAAGTCGCTTTGGATAAAAGCGTCTGCCAAATGCTAAATGTAAATGTTTTCCCTGTTTATTCATTGTTGGTTATTTTGTGTATGATCTGGATTGTTTACGTTATTGATTGTTTGCTGCCTGTCCTTTTGTTTGGATTGTTTACCCGTTCTTTGATTGTTTGCTGCCTGCCTCGACCTTTGAGCTGTGATAACGCTATTGATTGTTTGCTGCCTGCCCTGACTCATGGTTACAATTAGTGAACTTGTGAACCATGAGCAGTTGAACTTTTGAACAACTGACGTCTTTCTGATGTCTTTCTTTTTTCTTTTCTTTTTTTTGTAGAATTGCTTTTAGGGTTTCAAATACTATAGAATCACAATTTAAAAAAAAACATTTCTCATTTTTTTGTGTTCAATGTAATTGTCATTGTTATTTTTATTGTATTTAGAGATCAAGGGCCAAAAAATGTTTTATGACCGGGTTTAAGATAAACAGACATTTATATACAGTTTTTCCATATGGCAGTTACCATGTTATAGTGAAGAGCACAGATTTGTTGCCTCTTTTTTGTGGTGTTTTCGTCTTCATTAAATGTTTTTATCACTCTCTGTTTCGTAGGCCTCAAACAACGACAAATGCATGTTTGATAGCATTAAAGAAAATGAAGTCACATGTTTTTTCCATCTTGAAGTAATTGGTGGTTTTTGTGTGTGGTGGCCAGGCCGTAAAGCTGCAATGCTTTTATCCGCTCCCTCTCTCTCTCTCTCTCTCTCTCTCTCTCTCTCTGTGTGTGTTTGGCAGCCAGAGAATAACTGTCATGTTCTCATTCCCCTTTCCATTTATAAATCACTTCTTTTATTTTCATAATTAAGAAAAGGGCACGAGCTAATAGTATAAAGTAAACGGAAAGCGCCGCATTGCCTTTAGCACAGCTGTCTTCTAATCCTCTGTGTAATTGAAATTCAATTACAGAATGAGATCAAAACCATCCCTGCACTTTGTCTTGTCATTATCACCATTGCCTTTAAGACTGTCAGAGGAGTGACTCTCAGCCACAGCCTTATCTTTAGCGTGTCTTTGCTCGAATGTTAAAATTCTGCACTGTCTGGAGTAGATAGACATTTTGGCACTAAACAGCCTGTTAGAGCAGATACAGTTTTATGTGCAGCTCCGCTTAACTGTACGAAATATATTGTCGTGCTGGATTAATAAAGGACAGCTGATGTCTAGACACATTAGGAAATATTTGCTTCAGTACGCAGCTCGATGCACAAGAAACCCTCATTAACATCTTCATAACAGCCCACAGAAGTAAAAGACACAGCGTTTATTCTGTTTTTATTGTTCTGTTTGTTTGAAAAACCCAATCAAGTAAAATTGGCTTAACCAGTAGTGAGGGGAAGAATACGACTTAAGACAGGTGCTGAAATAAGACACAAACTGAAGAAATGAACTTATTCGATGCTTAATTTCTTTTGTTGATTGCTAAATGAAACGCTTAAGGGCCTAATTAGACTCACTGTGCATTGACGTGTTTCGATTCAAGACCACTGGTGACCTGCAGTGTTACTTTTCAAAGGCAAGTATGCAGTTCTGCATGCCCTATGGCCACTCTCCTATACACGTTGCGTTTTTGTCCTTGATCAAATGCATGAACATTCACTGTCATGGTTGTCTTGGAAACAAGATATTAAAGTCTGGATGAGTAATAAAGCGGTTCCCTGTTTCCGTGAATACATGCCAGCACCCTCACGCTTGCTTGATGAAATGAAATGACTTTGACTACAAACACATTTCTCAATGTGTTCATGGTGAAATTCATTCTCTGCCTCCGGTCTGTTTAGCGCAGAGGAAACAACTGGACATCAGGTAACAATACGGATACGTCATCATACCTTCTGATAGGCTAATCAGACACATCAGTCAGACAGGCTTTGAACTCTGAGGTTCAACTACTGTAATACTGTAGCTCTGTCTGATACGCCCCGCCCAGTCTCACACCGCACCTGCTGACAACAGACACAGAAGAATGGCGCACTTCACTGGGTGTGTCCATGGAAACAGATCCCATCACATCTACCCATACAGCAGCCACAGGCAGAAATGTGTCTTTAATGAAGGCGATTTCTGAATCTACCCGACATATTTTCGTGTAATGGATGGTGTAAGATTTTTCTGCTTGAATGCCATTGTAAACACTTTCTGTCCTTTGTCAAACTTCTGTCCGCTCAGAGGGGTTTTTGAGATTCGTTATGATTTTTTCGTGTTTAATCAGTTTCAATATTTGTACTCAGTTGTGTAGTACATAATGTTCGTAAAATTCTTTGTTTCTGGTCTCATAATGAAAGCAGCGGTTTTTCTAGCGCGTATTGCTGTGCTGCCATTCATGTATGTCGCATCTGTGCTGCCATTCATGCATGTCGCATCTGTGCTGCAAGATCAATAACTGATACACTGTTGGGTTTGTCCCTCATTGCTCTTGCTGTCATGATCTCCATATGGCAGCATCAACCCTCGTCAGCATTTTCTGTAGTGGAGCTGCACAAGTAATTGAATAAACTATCAAGATTACGAGTATGGCTGCCGCAATTAACTAATCATAAAACATGTCGGCTACAGTGTTCTGTTGAGTCAACATTTTCTATTCATAATGTGTTTGTCTTTAGTCGCTTGTAAGCGTAATTTTAAATTTAAGTAACTATTTAATGCTGTTGTACAATGCAACAATAAATTAATTTAGCAACACAGTTTGCAGGTGTACCCTATTGCATTCTTATTTCTGATCTAAAATACAAAATCTACAATGATTTCTTCATGGAAATATGCTGATATGTTGTGTGTGGGTAATCGACTGACTGTCAGTACAGTGTAGAAAATTGTTTGTATGTCTTGTGTGTTTTGTGGGTTTGTGCATGTCCAAACCTGTGCNCCCCCGTATAACATACCGAAAGGGGTAAAATGGAAATTGTTGTAATTTCATGTGGTGCTGATGATTATTTGGACAGAGTAAAGTGCCTTCAAAGTTTTAGAGGTAAAAATAGCTGCTTTTCCGAATACTGAATATCGTGTTTTGTGTGGGATGGATTCTGTAACCTTTGACCAGTCGTATGAAAAGCAGCTCTGATTGTTTGGCTGCTGTGCCGTTCTGAAAAGCTTTGTGGCAGTGTGCCACACCACTTGTTGGTGTTTGGAGTGGTCACCTGCTCTCCGCTCTTATATGAAGATCAGCACAATGTTTTGCTGAAATGTTTTATTTACTCATATGTGTGTAAATTGATGGATGCACAGCGGGGAATTTCTGAAATACCCGAGTTGTTGAAAGTATAGAGCACTTTGTTTAGGACTCAAGACTGCTGTAACATCACTTTGCAAGCATGCACACTGCTTTAGTTCCACACATAAGCATTTCCTGCTTTTGCTTGATAACACATTTGTAAAATGTGTTGAGAGTCACTGAAGCAATCTTGCCAGTTCTTAACAGATCAGATGGCTTTCAGATAAGAACTTCTGATTTTCCCTAGACGGTCATAAACATAGTGACAGTGACATCTTTGTTGCCAAATCTTGCTTTTTAAGGCAGAATTCTATTTAATAAGACTAGTAACCCTAGTAACCATGAGTTAATTGTTATGTTTAATCAGTGCTGACCTAGAGGGATTGTGTAGTCTTCTAACAGAGACCGCACAGCAGTGCCGAGAACAGGATGAATTCATAGATATGATCAATAACCTGATATAAGACATGTATTCTTTATTTCAGCAGCTCAGTGGCTGGTTAAAATGATGTATAGATAAAATATTTACCTAAATCCCTCCCTGCTGAGTCTTGTAAACAAAAAGGATCTGCTGGTGTCATAATGAAGCATCATTATAATGGAAATGTTTCCTTCTGTACAGTCCATCTGTGGTTTAGAGCTTCTATGAAAACACATGCCTTCTCACACTCGGGTTAGAGTTTAAAACTAGACAGCTGATCAATCTAGGCCATCTGGGTGTGTTTAACACGAAAACCTGCGGTGCGATAAACTGGTGTAAAAATAAATGCGCTCTGTGCTTTTTGCAGTAACTCTGATGGTGTGTCTAACAAAGTACATTTGAGGTGTACAGGTGTACCGACTGAGCTATAGGTGTTCCTAGAGCATTGCGTTAGCAGCGCAAAAGGTTGTGGCTTCGATTCCCAGGGAGCACATGTACTCATGAAGCGTATAAGTTGAATGCGCTGTAAGTCGCTTTGGCAGATCACACAGTGTGTGTGTGTGTGTGTGTGTGTGAGAGAGAGCATGTCAAGTTGCTATTACTCTTTAACTGTATGTGTAGCATACATTGCTCTATATCTCCTGTGTCCCATCATCTCAGTCACATACTGTATGAAATGACTCATATATTTATAAAACCGAAATTGGCTGTGATTGTGTGCCTCTTGCGGGTGGGATCCTGTAGCTTAACTGATAAATCATGTCATTATTAACACAAAGGTCATGGGTTGGATGCCCAGTAAACAGACCTTTAATCAGCTGTAAGTCTCTCTAAAAAATATAAATTGATTGGAGTACCGAAAATCTCACATAAATAGCTTAACTGCTTTTAGGGAAGGAAATGTTGACTGATAAGCTGTCTCACACAGAATCTCCGCCCACAGAGGTCTGCAGCTTACCACAGGATAATGTATCTGTGTTAAAGTTCTTTGAATCTCTTGCTCTCTTTGGCTAATTTATGCTTTCAGTTATTATTAGTTCCAGTGTTAACACATTTTAATACAATTCTCCATATGTTTCATATTTATCCTCAAAATCAGCCCCAAAAAATGTAAAAAGGTTCAACTATGTACCCAAAAGTGGCTTTATGCGTCAACCATGAAAATCATGGCACAGTTTTTTTTAACAGGACGTTTTTTTCCTATTCACACGACTAATTTGGAAAAAGATTGGTTTATACAGTAAGTAAAAACTGTTTAGGTCTGTTTTGTAAGAACTAATGCCAGTGAGGAGCTCAGAGCTGAAGCTGGCATCTTGTTTCAGGACATGAGTGTGTGTTTTCAAATGTGGCACTGAGTGGATGGGGTGTGACATGAGATACTGACTCTGAGGGCCAATGCGTGTTGTGTTGTTTACCCCTCTGTGCCACTCGGCAACTGGGCCTGATCTCAGGTTCCAGAACATTCCGAGGGTTTAAGAGTGGTGGGGCGGCCTATGAGGCCGGTCATTTTATTTCATGAAAGATTGACAGTACTTATGTCCGAGAATTTCTGTGTTTCGACACAGCTGTTGAGGTGTGATTTTTGAATATTTGCTCAATGCTCGAAGTTCCTGCTCTTAAAGTACTTAAAATAGATTAGCACGCTTTGATCCCATGTACAGTATGCCATGCGGTATGTTATTGCAGTGAGTGTAAATGTCTGACGCGTTATTCTAGTATCTGTGTGTCTGTGGCATTCTAGTTCAGTTTGTGTAAACGTTTGTGTTATTCTAGAGTGTGTGTGTCTGTGGAATGTTGTTCCAGTGTGTGTTTGGTGTCTGCTTGTGTCTCTCCACTTAACTTGTTGACGAGAAGTGCTCAGTTCAGTGAATATGCGACACTGTAGTCTGCCACAGTACCGTTTTGTAAAGATATTCTATTTCATACTAATCCGTTGTTATTTAGGTTAACTGCGGGCAGCAGTCGTTATAACAATTACTGTAGCTCACCTAGTAGCAATTTGTATTTTTGTATAAAAATCCTTGTATGTGAAATGAATGGAGAATGTCATTTTTTTTATTTGATAAAGCATGGTGTAAGAACATTTAATTTCCCAGAATTCTCTGCTTTACCCTAAAATGTAATACGTGAGTATTTATGTTGTCAGTTAGTAATCTGACAACAATGGTGGTGGACATTTTGCTTCAAAGACTGGAGTGTAGCGTGGTGCATAAGGGACGACTTTCTCTCATGTCTGGGGCTGTGAGATTTTGTGAGATTTTGTTCTCCCCTTCAAACTCTGTTCTTACTCATTTTAGTCATTAATGTTTTTCCTCTAATCACCTACAACTGATAAAAGCCCTGAAGCAGCTCTAAAATCTGACCTATTTGCTCACCATGCAATGTGACAAATGAGTCCAGAAATTTCTCCAGTCTGGAGTTTTGACATTTATGCTGAATGATGAATGGCTTTCATTTCTTGCTCATCTCTTTGAGGGATCAAGAATGGTATTCATGCTTATATTCAGTATAAAGTAGGTTACCAGGGAATGAGGCACTGTTTTGAAGGCAAACGCAAGACAGGATTCTTTCCTTACAAAGATTTGGGTAGAAATACTGTACCTGTAGTGTAAATAATACTGGTGTACACCTGCATATATTTTATTTTATATAATGTAGCTGGTTTTCTTAGGAGGGTTAATTAGGGTGACCATACGTCCTCTTTTACCCGGACATGTCCTCCTTTTTGGCTATAAAATTATGTCCGGGGGGATTTTGTAAAATATCATAAAATGTCCGGGTTTTTCACCTCATTTCACTGACCGTCATTAATTCAACACTTTAAATGCAGCCACTGCCCACCGGCATTATTCTGAGGTACCTGTCTGATGACGTGAAAGACCCAATTGTCAAAACAAAACGAGGAGCTGCGCTGCAAGAGGACTGCGCTGCACAGGGGCGGTTTTAGGCATGGGCGAACGGGGCATTTTCTCATGGCACGTGGGGGGCGGCACACGAAGTTGGAGTAAAAAATAGGTATCATAGTATCTATGATACCTGCGCTGAAGCAGCCGGCGCAGGGAGGGAGTTAGAGCGAGCGGGGGAAGGGGGCGTGGCGGTGTCCTCTTTTTGGATTCTCAGAATGTGGTCACCCTAGGGTTAATGCTTTCAAGCTTTGGGCTGCTTCCTGCCCCATGATTTTTACCTCATATCACATCGTTACACCACTTTGTGTGGCCACCTGTGGTGAGAGCAATACCGAGTCTGTGAATAATACTTCTACAGCATTGACATCCTCACCTTCCTTTTTACAGGTGATTGAAATGCTAGAATTGTGCTTAGCTTTTGTGATTTGACATGTTAGATCAAAAATACCATGGCAACCAAATTGTTGAATTTGTAAAATAACTCATTAAAGTCAGATTTTTTTATTTTATATGTGCTAAAATCTTTTACTAGATTTTTTTTACTAAAATAGTCAAAAGACATTTAGTAGTAGTGTGAAATATGATATTTCTTAGAAAAAAAGAAGAAATATTACTCAAGCTTGTAACTTTTACTACTGTTCTTTACATTGAAACTACAAACTGCTACATTGCTTTGTCACCTTAATTTCATAAACAAATCTGCACATTCAAGGTAATCGGCCAACAGAATGTCATCCTCCACATTTCCATCCTTCATCCCCTCAACATCTTTCTTTATGAGGGAAGTGACCTTTAAAAGTGTGAGGGGAGATAAATCAGCCTGGTTTAGGAGACTCCCTCTGAAGAGAAGATTCATTTGGAATATGCAGTGTTGTGAAGTAAGGAGGGAGTTCTCTGTTTAAAATATCTTTGAGGTGTATAGAGTCAAAGAGGAGGCAGTGTGTGCTAGCATTTGGGGACTGACTGTCCTGGTACAGACTTCCTCCAGGCAGAACCTCCCTAAATATTTGGCTGGATCTTGAATCGTACGCCCCATTTTTGCTCATCTGGTTAAGAAACACCTGCTCTACCCTGAACTGTGGCTTCAAAAAAACAAAAAAGCGTTTTATATAAAGACAGTGTGTGTTCTATTTCTGTTGTTTGTTTGTGTGTTCTTTCTTTCTGACATGTAGTCAGTCAGACAGTCAGGCAGTCAGTCAGTCAGTTAGACAGTCAGTCAGTCAGTCAGTCAGACAGTCAGACAGTCAGACAGTCAGACAGTCAGTCAGGCAGGCAGGCAGTCAGTCAGTCAGTCAGTCAGTCAGTCAGTCAGTCAGTCAGTTAGTCAGTCAGTCAGACATGTAGTCAGTCAGACAGTCAGGCAGTCAGTCAGACATGTAGTCAGTCAGACAGTCAGGCAGTCAGTCAGACAGTCAGGCAGTTAGTCAGTCAGGCAGGCAGGCAGACAGTCAGGCAGACAGTCAGTCAGTCAGTCAGTCAGTCAGTCAGACAGTCAGACAGACAGTCAGTCAGACAGTCAGTCAGTCAGTCAGTCAGACAGACAGTCAGTCAGTCAGTCAGTCAGTCAGTCAGTCAGTCAGTCAGTCAGACAGTCAGTCAGGCAGTTAGTCAAGCAGTTACTCAGTGTTTAACTAAATAAATATAAGTCTATATGTTGGTCAACATAGTCACGTGTGCCATTGTCAGATGGAACTGTGCAAAAAGTTAAATGCTCTCTCTCTTTGTAAGTCACTTTGGATGAAAGCATCTGTTAAATGAATACATGTAAATAAATGTAAATGTAGACTGGATTTAATCCAATGTTTGTGCTTGCACAATTCAATTGCTGTTCAATTGCCAAAAAAATCCTGATTTCTGCTAACTGTTTCAGTAGATGTCTTCTCTGTTTTCTCAGCTGAGGACATCGCTCAGAGAACATGAGTCATTAAATTTGACTGAACATAAACCTGCAGCCTGTTTCAGGTCTTGTAACCAAAAAGCTTCCATTAATCTGTGCACACTGTATGTAAACAGTTAGGTGAAGTACTCTAAAGCAAATATTCAGTGAGAATAAACGAGCAGCCCATCATTAATTCCCATGTAATTATCAGCATTTTTCCAGGGGCTTGAACATCATGTTTATCTTTCATAAATGATGGTCAGCTTAGGGTCCACTAACGCTGTATTAAAATGAGGTTTGTTTGGCATATGTTTGACGATAAGCCTGGTAAGAAATGTGCATGTTTCTAAACTGTGACTGTGGTGTTACGCTACAGCATATTAAATGAGATGAAAGGAATGTTTTGCTTATTTAACCCTTTGTGGTTACTGTCTGTACATACAAAAGAAGGTAGGCTGTGACTTTATAATACTGTACAGTATGTGCAGTATCACACAACACTGGTTTATGTGGTCTGTGATGACGTCATGATTCTGTTTATGTAAGCATAAGAACACACTCTTTCCTTGCAGGTCCCATCTGTGCTTGCATCTATGCAAAGAACTCTTGGTATATGTGCGTGTGTGTGGGTTGACCTTTGAGACATGCTTAGTCGGAAAAAACATTCATAAATAAAGTAGAGTTTTAATGTTTCAACATGTCATGAAATGTTTTGCGGTTTAAATCTGATAATGTTTTGGTTTGTATAAGAGGCAGGGAGAAGTGAAATATCATTATTTTATGTGTGATTTCAGTGTGTTATGTGTGTTCTTTAAAGCTGTCATTGCCACAATTTTCCTTGGCCAGCGTTGAAAGTATTAAAAGGAAGAGTCTGATAATTACTCCCAGCAGCTTGTCAAGACGTTCGGTTGTACGTGAATAGAAAGGTAACAGCAGGTCCTTCTGGCGACACCATCAGAACTGTCTCACACATCTCACAGACCTTCTTACACGCAACAGCCATGCGCTGTTTTCAACAAAACATCTTAGCCCAGTATAATGTTCATGTTGGTCTAGCTGGTGGACCGATATATCCATGCTGCTCGGAATCAAAACAGAGCTGGCTCAGGATGTCTTCAGAAAGTTTTCGTATTGCTTTCTCACACTGTGAGACCTGCTCTCGTTCTTTGTTTTCCCACCAGCCATTCCGATTCGAGCCCAGAAAATGTCACTGGTGACGTTTGTCTGAGGACTAATCAAAAATGTGGTTAAACAGTGGTTAAACATCTTACTGCTAAGTAGGAAAACACACGCTTGACCCCGAGAACTCTGGGAGCGTTCCCTCCATTCTCACTTGGCTTGGGGGTGGTATGCTTATTACAGAGAGAGAGAGAGAGGGGGGAATGTGACAGAAAGCCAGGACGAATGAGAAATTGAGATTAGGTAATATTCTTTTCCCTGTGGAATTGTTATACAGTAGTAAAGTAAACAGAGGATACTTGAAATGGATCTGATTGCTTTTCGAGTTGATACATTTATTTTATAAGATAAGTGAGGTCTGGGTATTTTACTTGTAGGCCTAAATTGCTCAACACAATTAAACCGAACTTGAACTTGTTTCTCGTAAATCCACTTTATGATTTGAGGAAAATCTTGATTAAACAATGTGACAGGAACAGAAGAGATACGATTCCGACACTTGGGATAATAAGAATAACTTGATACTAAGAGTGTGGAACATTACAAATTTAAAATAAAGATTAGTCATTTGGTTGACTTAATAACTAATCAGTCTTAAGGAAGCCTGTATATTAGACCGGTTTCATAGACGGCATTCACAAAGACTGAATAGGGCACAAGAGGATGGAACTGAACCTAAATACATCTGTCTGTGTGTTTATGGTTGTGGAAGCCGTTTTTTTAAAGGGTTAAATTTGTTTGTCCGACCATAATGATCTGCCCCAACTGAAAATCATACCTCCTTCCATCCTGTTTATTTACTTCTCTCAATATTTACTGTTTACATCTCAGTGACCCGACGACTGTTTTCACTCAGCTTCCACAAGTGAAGTGATGGAGGTCTTTTCGTCTGTAGATGATACGGCTTTCATTTTGAAACGCATCCAGTCACAGATCTAGAACACGCAACGAAATGAAACACTTGCCCACTCAGTAGGAAAAATCAATGATGTCAACTCCTCTTCCAGGAATAGTGTTGTGGCGGCCACTGAGACAGTGTCTGTTCTTTGTGAACAGTTTTAGAGTGCTGCTCCGTTCTAATGTAGACGGACAGCAGGGCAGCCACACTCATGGGGACTGCCGACACATCTGGAAATACTAAGACTCCTGGTGCGCTGCCGAGCCCAATAAAAGTCACTCTCTTTTCTCACTTTCTTTCCACTTGTTTATATTTTCTCTGACCTTCTGTGGTGGATCGACGTGGTGATGACCGGGTGATGCTCCCAGACATGGCGACCTGGCAGGGCTCCGAAAACGTCCCAGCTAGAACGTTTCCCCAACGTTTCCATTTAGTAACAAAAAAGTTAAAAATGTTGTTTTAAATGTTCTAGAATGTTGAAAGAAAAACTTTCAAAACGTTAGCCAATGTTCTGAAAATGTTCCAGGTTAGCTAGGATGGGAAGCAGAGACTGTTACGAAGATGAGATTGATTAAATGTAGGGTAGTTCTAAGGTACTAGTAAGGACAAGTAAGGCTCAACTATGATATATATTGCATGAGAAATTGTGCAGAGCATAGTCATGTCAGTTTTCAAGAAATGAAATAATTCAGTGTTTCCTGATGTTATTCTGCAATATATTAATAAAAATATCAGTGTGAATAAACATAACAAAATGCAGATTCTTGGCTTTAAAATATCGGTATGTTAAAAAAAGAATACATTGTGATATAGATTTTTTTACTTTATCGTCTCCCGCCTCAAATGAGGACAGACAATGAATGAGCAATAATTAGGAGATCATTCACCACTAGCCTCTCCAAGAGCATCTTGGTCATGGGCTTGCTATGCCACAGACCTGGAAAACTCAGCTATGGAGCAGATAAAATATCACTGATCTCCTCTCCTCCTCTGCTCCACTCTAATTAAATGGACAATCGTATGTAGGTCTGTTCTAATGAGTCTTTACATATTTCATGTCAACTTCTTTCTCATCTCTCATGTGTTAATATTTTAGCATTGGATTGATACATGGCCCAAAAATAGAATTTAGGGCTTAGGAGCTTGTAGAAATCTTGACACTGAGAGAGAGAGATAGAGAGAGATATCCATACTGATCGCCAGACAGAGTTCTGAAAACAGGCTAGGATAATATGGCAATGGTTTCACACTCCTAACAGAGGAGCTCTGCCAGCTAACATCAAGCTCTTAGACAACCTGATGACAACAGACATTTTAATGAGGAAAGAAACACGCAAACTTCAGAAGCACTCCGTATTTTCAGCGCAGTTCATAAAGTTGGGTTCCACCTGCCTTGAATTCAAGGCTGTTATACAGTGGCCTAAAATTATTAGGACACTCTTTTACCTTAAAATCATTTCATTGTATTAGATAATAGAATATTGGAAGCAAATGATACTAATTTTGATGTAAATTTTGATGAATTTATCATTTGAAACCTAACAAATTGTGAAATGTTGAAATGAGTGTGGTGTTTGTCTTTAACATAAATGCCATTTGCTTTGATAGTTTGTTATATAATGCATGTAAAGACAGTCACACATTTTACCTGTAGCTAAAGTGTCAGTTCTTAATGGGATCACTATTATATATATTTCTCTTTTAATATAATAATCAATATTCCTGTAGCCTACATATCTCCACTGGCTGCCAATTTAAAAAGCCAAGGGATTCGCAAATGGACAGCGAGGGAGGTAAATTATTTATATGGCAAGACGTATGAATCTTTAAATACCACAGTGATTATTTTCACTGTGCCTGCAAGCTGAATTGTTGCACAGATGCTTCAGGTCTGTAAGCAATAGTTAGCTTCAGAAACTCTGGCTGTAAATACAGCATTGCTGTGCTGTTGCCATGGTGATGAAGGATGTTCAGGTAGTGATAGGGATATGTGAGTGTACACGAATCTGATGTCATTTAGACAAGTAGGACATGTTTCTTGCTCCACATTCCTATTAAACAATCCACAGTCCTAACTCTATTCAACTCTATTTAATAGTAATCACAATAATGTGTTATATAGTTATTTAATCTAATTGTAGGTTGTTTATGGTCATCAAGCCATGTCACAATATGGCGCTTTAATACAATATTCAGGTGGTGTATGGTTGTGATTGTTTGACTATCAGACAGTTTATCAATTTAAATATTTTTAAGTGACCTTGTGTCTCACTTGGTCTGTGGCCTGAGGCAGGGCTACACCTCAGTGGGAGCTAGTAAATTCATAGAACACATTGTGGGAAATTTACATAATTGTCATATAAATTTACATAAAATTATAAATGCACATAACATTGTCAGTGTTAAATAAACAGGGTTCTCATTTGGAATTGTGGTTGAACTACAAACCAGGTCTTCTCAATAGATTATCTATCATTAAATGTTTGATATGTGATTTCCCTTGTGAGCACACAATGTCATCAACATCAAAATAATGATCATGTGCTGCCTAAGAATAGCCTAAGAAGCCTAAGAATTTAGCCTTACAGTTACACGTTGGGCTGTGGTGCTTAAGTTCTAATCTAGTGTGTATCATCTGCCATATCTCTGTCGTTTTTCCAGCTGGCCTCTGAGTTCAAGGCTTTTTGCAGGTCAGTTCCTTTAAATCACCATTTCTTTATAAAACTTGCTTTGTGCACCTTTAGGGCCTTTTCACATCAGAACAGAGGAGCGTGTTCTCCAAACTATTTCCACAAAGTTGGAAGCCATAAGCCATTAAGATTTATCTTCACTATAAAGGGCCCAGCCAAATCTGTTTATTACAGTAGAAGAGGTTGTCCTACATGTTTGGCCATCTAGTGCAGAAAGACGAGCGCTGGTTCCCATATCATTCCCATGAAAAGGTAGCTGGGTTTGAGTTTGGCCTGGGAATCCAAAATGATGTACCCACTCACCAACACTACTGGTTTCGCTTTCACAGTTCACTGGACCAAACTCGCTCTATTTGACTGTGGAAAGGCACGCCGGTCTGTCCGCCTAGCACAGAATACTCTCACAGCCAAACACAGCATTAACATTCCTGCAGCTTTGACAAGCACTAGATTCATTTCAGCATTAGAGCAATCATTGGAAAGAGAAAAGATAATTATGTTTGCATGCATGCAGTTCTTGGTCAATGAGGGAAAAATGACATAAATTGCCGCCTCTTTTTTGCAACTGCAATAACAATTCTATCAGCAGTAGACGTGCTCAAAGCAATTGAAAAGTACAGCATTGATTTCAGTTGTTCTCCTCAACTCTCGGTATGACCCCCCACGCCCACAACCCTGTCTCGTCAATGTTCTCATGTCATGCTTGAAAAGTCTTGAGCTTTTGTGTTCATTTTATTTTTAAAAACAAAATCAACATTTTTATGCATATTAAGCAAAGATTGATTGTTGTGTTTGAAACAACTTTTATGACATTTACTACTTTATATGTTTAGCTACTTGACAGCAGCATTACCGACTGCTCAGAACAGTTTATTACAATGTTTCATATAACTTTCAAATTGTAAAACCAGTAATTGATTTTGGGGAGGGTTGGGGGGTGCATGTGAGGGAGAATGAGTCGGTCAGGCAAAATGGTGACGATAGCCTAGTGGTCATTTCCTGCTCTTAGCCACATTCAGCTGTGGATTCCTCTCTGATGATTTAGCTTTGGCCTCGATTGAGTAAATTGGGCCTTTTATCCATAGAGAAAATGACACACCATTTGTGCTATGTGATATACAGTGTATGTTGGGCTTTATAGAATACAGTTTAATAAAAATAAGTATTGATTTTAAGTAATTTCACAAGGTCTTACAACTGTTAGCTGGGATATGTGAAAGCAGAGGTCAAAGCTATTTCAGCCAGAGGAGTGTGTGTGTGTGTGTGTGTGTGTGTGTGTTTATATCCATGTGATGTATCTGAGAAACTTTATGAGTTCCATCAGAGACACTTTTCAACTTGTAGAGTTTCAGATCACTTTAGTGAACCTCTAGTTTACTCCATCCTACTCACTCTGTTCCCCTCAACCCCCCATTGGAGAAATATGTCTTTCATACTGTGTGAGTTTTTGTATGTGGAGTGTATTCATGTGTAATACTCAGAGGCAGTGCATGTTGTATTCAACCCCTCCAGGTTGACAAAGGAGAGCCATTACTGAGGGGATACATTTGTCTGTGCATAAATTAAGGTTTTGGTCCAGGCACTTTGTTCCAGAGGACAGTATGTGTTTTAAGATCTTTTAAGTCTCACTAGAAATTGTTCACCTAAAATAACAGAGTCCACCACACTGACCGCCTGTGGTGCATTAATGCTTAAACACAGTGGTGGGCTTTGACTGACACGAGCACAGACCCACATAAAAACATCTTAAAGCTGTGACTGCAGACGAGTGTGCAGCGACGGAAATTCCAAGACTTCCTTTAGAGTTCTCTGTATGCCGTACTTTCCATGCTGAACTGATTATTCCAACTGAATGGATCTCCTTTCCTCTCCTCTGCTCCTTCACGGATAGTTTTAAGCTCCACTTGCTCCAGGCTGGTGTGCTTGTGACCTTTAGCTGGTTTGTAATGGTTCCTCCAGAGCAACAGACAAAGCAGTACGGAAATAAGTTCAATCTTGCATTGTAGGAGTAATTATGCATATCAGGCCATGAGATAAACGTGCCGAATAGAACGAGTGTGTTGCAGTGCTCCATCTTGCAGGTCTGATCTGGGTTTGTGGTGGATTCAGCACAATGCCGCAATTAAGCATTCAGGATTGGTCCACCACTGTGAGCAGCTGAATCGCCACTTTAAAACGCTCATCCATAAGACTTGTCTGGATATGTATTGTTATAGTGCGTTTTCCATCATTTGATAAATTGTTTTGCCATGATCAACAGAGAACATACACAAGCGTCCAATTTGAAATAAGGTAGCCATTCTTTAATAAGCCAAATTTACATAGAACGGCTGTGTATTTGTGCTAAACATAATGACAGTGATTTACTATACTGTATATATTCGATTACTCTATACCATCACATTTATCACTTGCTTTAACTGGATTGTGGGTGGTTAATAATTAAAATGCAGGTTTTTCTGGTGAAAACTCTCTTTTTAAAAATCAGCCTGCTGACTTTAAACAATGTGGACAGACTAGATTAGGGCGGTCCTGAGGTGAGGTCCATTACAGATGCTAGTGATGGAGCCTGCATGACAGAGCCTGGAGGAGAACCAATAGACATCACTGCTTGGCTTAATGAGAAATGTTGTATCAGGATTTATGCTCACAATGTTACCTGCTCTGCAAACTGTTTGCCTACTTGTTCGATAAACATCTTTAATGATATAGTCACACTGCACTGGAAACACACAGAGACAAGCATTGATATGGCAGATACATATACTTACCCTCTTTTTCTCTTACATAAATGCAGTCCCAAAAGGAGAATTAAGCTCAAATCCTAATTGGCTGTAATCACAGTGAATTTATCAGTCTAACAATGTGTTCTTATTAGAAACAATGCTACAAGATTACAACGACAAGCAACTTTTTTGTCCTTAGACACAACAAGATGTAATAAAATCACAGCTAAGTGCGTTGCACACTTATGAACATGCCTCAGCTCGGGGACATGTTGATAAGAGCTCACTCGGCTAACAATTTTAGGTTGTAAGAACACTAGTTTCCAGTTTCTAATGTTTCCATTAAGTAACCAAAACTTTAACAATGTTATTTTGAAAGTTCTAGGAACAGTTTTATTAGACATTCGATATATACGTTGAAGGAACCTTTAGAGAACGCTGGGCAACATTCTGAAAACATTCCCTGTTTGAAAACAGAAAGAGGTGAATGATGTATGGAAGGGAAAGAGGTAGATTGCGGTATTCTATATAAAATAGAATTAAATGTCTTTTCAGGCAGAGCAGAAAATGAGTTGAATTATAAGAAATTGATGGTGAAGTGTATGCCATGAACGCAAGACAGAGAATAACAGAGAAATTAAAGGCCAAGAAAGATGAGAAATCAGAGACTAAAGGTAATTATAGGCCACTGAACTGATCGCATAAACTAAATCACAGAGGGCGGTCAGAACAGTTCGCAATGCACTTACAAATAAACTTGTCTAAACTCTTACTGTCTGTTTAGTCCAGAGCTCTGATATGTTGTCTTGTGGTTTGGGGGGGTGGTTATATGTCTGAAGAGAGTTGGGCTCTAGGGGATTCAGTGAGCTGTGTCTCACAGGATTACATGTGCTGAAAAAGATGAATTAATGGATGTTGGCCAGCCTTACTGCTGTAGCTCAAGTCTTTAGTAGTCTAATCCACTTTAGTGCTACAACAAAAAGCATGTCGCATACCGCCAGTGCACATTAACTATGAGAAACGCAAACGGTTTGAAGCTCTCAAGCCTGTATTTGTGCAAAGTTTAAGTAGGAGTTATGTAATACAGTAAGTGAGCTAATTGGATTGCGATATAGCCAATAAATCAGGTTCTGATTTATTGAAAAAGAGTTTTCTTTTTCAAAATTTTACGTTGCCGTTTGGGGTTCACACCTGTGTTTAAATAAATATAGTAAATATAAGTAAGTAAATATACATGAAATTGAAATAAAGATTAATATCAGTTAAATGTGGCAGCCGTCTCTAGCAGACACGAGAAAACATTTAATATGTAAGTACTACAATAATTTTGAAATACTCTCCGCATGCTGTATTATTGTGTAGGTCATTTAATATGATTGTGGAGATGTTTCACACATTTATCATCAATTCTTTTTATCATACAATCTATTTATTGCTTTTCTCCACCATTACCATTGGGTGGAATATTACAGTGTAGTGGATGATGTTTCTACCATAAATGTTGTGATATTGGAAGAGAGAGCTTTCAGCCGTATTTTGTGAGCGTGTAATTGGAGCGCTACCAAGGGACACATACACACACAAACACACACACAGCATGACGCAAACACAAACCGACCAAGTCAATCAGACAGTGTGGGTGTGCATGTATGAGCATTAACCTTGTTTACTGGCGATCGGGAATTCCAGTTCACACAGATATGAGTGCAGGGAGCACCTAGTGGAAAGGTTACCGCAGTGAGTGATTAATTAGCCAATTAACATGATAATTAATGTGGCTGGGCAAACGAGAAAATCATCTGCAGACTGAACTAATTTCAAAATAATATTCCCAGTTTTTCACTTACCTAGCTGTTCTTTTTTCCTTTATTTGTGAAAAACTGTTGAGTGGACTGTACATTACAGGGCTGTTTTCATTGTCATCTTCCTGATTGATTTAGTACCTGTGGTTTGCTCAAGGTCTGTGGGACCATTTCATTTGGACAGAGGTAGGGATTCCTTAATGGGATGGCTGTTAGGGTAATGAATAGGGTTTCTAGATACAAAGCTCCGGTTAAGAGCACCTGTCAGTGATGATGGGTAGATGCATTGTTAGGCTTGAGTAAACAACATCCCAGAGTGACATCGCTGGAAGTTGGTTGAGTGCACTTGTTTTGGTGCTGTGTGGTGTGTGTGCGTGTGCGGGCATACAGTGGTGCCTTGCCCTGTACACAAAGTACGCACACTGCGTACCTTGGCAACACCATCATTTCAATATAAATGAATACGCTGCCTTAATGCTGCATTAAATAAAGCATGTGTAAACGTTAAATTGCTGCTGGGCCAAAGTACTTAAAGTACGTATCAGTAACCCCTACAGTACAGTGGCATCCAGAAGTGAGATCGCTTCCTAAAGCGGCCCATTTGTATTTTTCTAAGTTTATCATGACATGTTATATTGTTGTGTTGATATAAAGTGTAAGGTTTGATGACAGCATGCATTCTATTTGGCATCAAATGTAACTTTTGTTTAAAATCCAGTGATCCATGTTATCACAGCATAATTGGAGATGCTCAAAGCGCAAAAAAGATTGGTGACCTACAAGAAGTGCAGAATCTTTCACGGCAAATTTCTTTAGTTTCAATCGTTTTCAAATAATCTTTCAATGTGATCTTGGACTTTTAGACTTCACAGATGTTTTGCATGGTCTCGTGTACAAAGGTATTGATGATATTTCTAAACACGCAGGGTTTTGCCACGGTGCAACTCTTTCAGACGGCTTCATTCTTTCACCCTTTCATCCTCCGTGTGTTTAAAGGCTACATTCACTTAAAAAAATGGATCTCCATGAATAATGCTTATATTCACTTCTGTAAATGTAGTTTGTCCCAAAACATGTATGAAATATAAAAATCTCTTCAGAAACTGAAGAAAGTTGCTAGTTTAATTAGGCCAGAGTGATTAAATATTTAAAGCAATGCTCATACTGTCTTAAGATGAGCTCTGTCTTTGCACTTACATTGAAGCAGTTCTGGGAAAATATGAGGAGTTTGTCAGTATTTATATATACTGTATATATATATGTACTGACAAAAATGTATGACTTAAATGTACTGTAAGTTGCTTTGGATAAAAGCGTCTGCCAAATGCATAAATGTAAATGTATATTCATATTATGTCCCTCAAGAAGTTCGTACCTTATTAGCACACATCTCTTGTTTGAAATGTGAGCGTGTGTGTATTTATTTGTGCAAAGTTATGTTTGTGTGTACATCTGTGTCTGCACTTATGCACTTATGAAACCTTGTGTGTGTGTGTGTGTGCGTGTGTGTGTGGGTATTGCTTGCATTGCTGAATATTGCTTCCAGGGACTGACGTGAGTGTTAGAGGCCAGCAGAGCACTGTGGTCTCATAGCAGCTGTTGGGTTAGAGAACTTGTCATATTCAGAAAGTAGAAAGTTATGCATCGCTGGCCCCGAAACAAACCAATGACATAAAGACTGGAGAAAATACAGAGCTATAAATTGTTACCCGTCATTAACATTCTTGGTAGCTAATTATATTATTGTTGATATATGGCTAATTAGATAATCCTTTTTTCAGACCTGCTGACTTTAATGACAGCGGTCTTCTGAAACGGTTCTTTTGCATTTTATCCTGAAATATATTTAAAGATTGCCACCTGTCTTTGGTTTTTTGTTGGGTTGACACAATTCCAGTGTGTATGAATAACGCACTAGACATAGAACAGGTCATCAGGCAGTGAGCTGTTTTTATGGGTTGTTGGTTATAGAATATTAAATGGTATTATATGGAAGCCACATGCTTGAAATAGATCTTAGTGGGCAGTGGACACGTCCCATTTGGATGGCTTACCACCATCCCTATCTGTATCCCAGCACAGTTTTCACTGCTTATCTCTCCAGTGTGTGTCAGGGAAGGTGTGGGGTGTGAAATCCCCCACCTATAGGGTCAGAGGATTAAATGGCCTGAACTGACCGCTGCACAGAAGGTTAACCAAGGTGCTTGCGTCTAAACACTGTCAAACCTACATTACAAAATACAAAAATTTGACTATTTTGTTGAATCCCTGGGAGATTCGCTTAACCTCCAGATCCCTTTGGATAAAAATGCACACACACACACACATTCATAAATATACATTAAAACAGTCAGAGTCACCGTGGCAACTGTAAATGACAGCAGTGAGATGGGTCAGTGCCGGTTTTGGATTAGAATAAGGAAGGAAGACAAATGGAATGGGTGAAAGGAGGACAGGTGGAAAGTGTAGAAGACGAAATGGAAAAGTAATATAATTGCGCTCTCGACTTCTACTGACAGACTGTGCCGTAATGGAGCAGATGTTTCGCTGATGGTGCATAGACACACAGTGTCACACGGAATACTTTAACCTTCACATCATTGTACTCTGGATTAGGTTAAGGAGTGGAAAAATTCCTTGTTTAGTTTCCGTCTTTTTGGGCGATCAGATTGTGATTTTTAGTAGCCGTTCGAAGTAAAAAGTCAGGTTACACCCAGAAATGGAATATATGAATTGTTCGGATATAATGCTAAAAGAAAACAATTGGAATTTGTTGCACACCAAGTCAATTGAAATACATTGCTTTGAAAATAAAAGCACTTCTAAACAAGTCACGTGACTTTTGGTATCTGTCATACCCATAGAACAAACAGTACAGGACAAGTTACATGTGTATTCTTGGAAATAGGTGTTTGTTTAAAACAAACAATTGGAACGTGCACCAGCAATGTTTTGATAGCACCAAACTGAGAGCCACATTGTGTACACTTGCTGGGTGATTCAACCTACCAACGACTCTCTTACAGCCGATTCTGAATATTAAACATGGATAGCAAAAAGCATTTTAATATCAAAAGATTTACTTGTGTCACCTTGGAGCATTTTTGGAGCATAAATAACAGCATTTATATGTTTACATATAAATATAAATCAGTGGTGAGTGGTAAGCTAGTGGTTTTATATTGCTGTGGTGTTTTTTGTGAGCGTGTTTGTCTGTTTTTGTCTGTGCAATTTAATTTGTATGCCTTTCGTTACAAACAGCAGCAGAGAAGTTTGTAAATAAATATTGCTGCTTTCATATTGTGCTCATATGGTGCTGTCTAAATCCAGAGCGCATGCCTTTTTCCCACAGAACACAGAAAAAGGCATACGCTCTGGATTTAGCACTCTGTGTTAAGTGGTGGCATATCCTTACCCTGTTCCATGTGGCAGTCAGGCCTGGCTTTTATTCCACTGTCCTGCTCTTGGCCATGGGCTGTGCTGCTGTTCCCGGCCAGGAGTCATTGGTTTGGCTGGCTGGCTGTGATACGCGGCCTCTCTCCCAGCAGGTCTCTGTCTGACAGCTGTTACTAACTCACACTATGTCATGTCTGCATGTCATACTCCAGCCAACCGCTGGCATTCAAAACACCCCATTCCAAAAGCCTTAATATGTACCTCACCATAGCAGCTGAGTAATATAACCTTGATATTTTACATTCTCAGAAGAAAATGTTTGGTACTTCCCAGCAGTTTCCCAACCTTTCCTGTAAGAACATTTCCCTAATGTTTCCATTAAATAAGAAATGTTATTTTGAAAGTTCTGAGAACATTAAAATTGTCCAGTTTTTAAGACGTTATTAATGTCATTGCTTGGTTATAAAAACATCGTTTAAAAATTGTTTAATTCTATAAAGCTTTTGAAACAGCCAATGAACTATTTAAGAATAGCGTTTTTGATATATATGATATGTAACAGTAAAAAAGTTCTACTAATGTTACTACAAAAAGGTTTTGAACTTTTGGAGAACTTTTGGAGAACTTTTGGAGAACTTTTGGAGAACATTAGCCAATGTTCTCTGAACATCAGTCAACTTTCTCAGAACGTTAGCTAACATTCTGAACAAGCTCTCTGCTAGCTGAATTTTCGTACTCAACTTATCACCATAATGGTAGTGGTGGTTGCTGGGATGTTTCTGTGTGTTTGCTAAGATGTTCTGAGTCTGTGCTGTCTAGGTGGTTGCATACAATAAGTCTTTATAGATGTAAGTCTGTATTTTAAGATTTTTTCATTGTCTACCAGGAAACGTCTTGTGTTTGAGAAAAGCCATAGTACACTTTTCTTCAACAAGCCAAACAAATTAAGTTGTCATTCATGTCCGTAGCACAAACGGTGCAGTATGAGTTAGACAGCAAAATGAGTGATACAGAAAGTGAGCGATTTGAATTTTTTAATACATTGTGTAGTGACTGTGATAGCAAACCACAAGAATAGAAAATGTGTCCTTCAAATAACTCTGCTCTTGCTGAGTCTTGAATCATTTATATGGCTCCATAAACCAATATCACTGTCTTCTGCTTTTAAATTTTTCATCATAGTCTTCATCAGCATTGTTCAGAGAAGGTCTACTGTACCTGTGCTCTTGTACAGTCACATCTCTTCTGCTCCACACAGCTGGATGAGAGGCTGACTGACCTGCTCCTCACCCAGACGGCCCTTTAAGTTCCACAGACTCAGGTTTCTGATGGCCATTTTATCAGTCGTTTCACTGGCCTGGTGTGGTAGCACTCAAAGTGAACTGCTGGCTGCTTAACAAGGGCTTGGAGTGAATCTGTTGCCTGTTAAAGCATGCGTTGTTCAGGTGGTAGAGATGGCCACAGGGCCGGGTAATGGAATCACAGCTTACTGGTGGAATGTTTTCCAGATGCAGCAGGTCTTAAAAGGCTCCTATGAACAGTGTGGACTTAAAAACAGGAGGTGGAAACTAAATCGGGGCAAAGGTCACCCACCCACCGCCCATAACTCATAAAGCTGCTTGGCGAGAGAGGTCAGTCTCAGGTGGCAGGAGGGGAGGTCATTGGTCTGGGTCAGATCTTGCCATTTAAGATGAAAACTTGTATGTGTCCCCGAAAGAGTGTCGCTTCATTCCAAAAACTCTAACTTTTTGGCACGCTTGCCAGTTGTAGGTTAATTCAAAAAAATGTCAAGCCACAAATATTTCTTACTGGCCAAAAAACTGTGAAGTTTTGTGCATTATTTTATTGTTTTACTGTTACTAACAATATTGCCATTAGGTTAATGTGTTTGTTACTGATCTTAACCCTTTCGCGCGTGAGTTTTCTTTCAGGCGACAGACCCCACAGCGTGAGTTTTTTTTATGCGACCGTTATTTTGGAACGAATCAAGTCCAGTTACTATGGAGACGCATAAAGCTTGTGACGTGGCATTACACAGTGGCGCGCTGCAGCTTATACGTATATTTCAAACCAAATATTTATACAACTTTTACATGCATTGTTAAAAGAAAGATTTTCTAATTGTTAAATATGTGCAAACGTTTAAAACGTTCACGTTAGATTGATTGGCAAGTTATCACGGGCACCGCGATTTGTCAGATTGCTGAGAC